>JAVTVY010010814.1:0-58496 GCA_036873755.1 Hanleya hanleyi
GTTAATTTCTGGTTCAACTAAATCTTCATACAGGTTTCAAATATAAAATAAATGCTTATTAACTACAAATTGTATTCTTAAATTTTTGAAATGAAATAAATGTATGAAATGAAATGTTCTCATTTCTCAAGATGTGGGTAGAAATGTACAATTGAAGAGTGTGAAGATCCTTAGCTTTGGTATATGAATGGTGCAATCAATAGACAAGGAAAATATAGCCTGTTATAATGATGAAAATTAAGTCTAATCATAATTGATAATACTTTTTCTGATTACAGCTAAAAATAGGTTATGCTAACATTTTATTATCAATATATTTTAAAACTTATTTCTTTACCATTTTGTCAAAAATCTGGTATGGAAATATTCTACATTCTGCAAGGAACAAAAATCAATAAATTTTATAAATCAATAAACAGTTCAAAGCAAAAAGATAATTTATTTAGAGCTACCATCCCCCCAACCAGTTAAATTCACCTGTTTTGACATAAACAGGAAATATACAAACAGTTTTGTGATAAAAATATCTCACCCTCAGGGGATTTCCTCCAGGGGTGCATGCCAATCTTCATATGAGGTCCCCAAGCCTGGGGTTTCCAAGCTGACAATTCACACAATCATGACAATGGCAATTAATCCACACTGCCGTGATCAACCTGGGTAGATCTGAAAGGGATATTGAGACAGAGATATGGATATTTCGCCATGTTATATGACCCATTAAATTTGACTGCAATTATAAGGTGGAGTACATTCTTACAACCTGCAGTCCATATAGCAAAATATTTATTGAGGCCAATTTTTTAATATGCCAAGTATATGTAAAGGGAAACTTGTTGATAAAATAATTAGCTGATACTCACAGGTCTACATCACTGTTCAGCTCAGTTCTTTGCTTATTAGGTTATGAAAAACAGAAAAATTATAGTTATATTTATAATTTACTTACCATATCACTAGCTGCACTCATCACCATCTGCAATACAGTTCTTCAAACCTCCATAGTTCTAGCTTAACATGAACAAATCCATCTGATTTTTGCAGCTGGAGAGGTCAGCCATTTTGTTTGCATGTCGACTGGTGGCGCCTCCCCGTGTTCAATTAAATTTTCAAGGGCAGATAACTCCATCCATTTTGACAAGACAGTTCAGAAGAAAAAGACTATCAGAAACAGAAATTATATTTGGTGATAACAATGAAGAGGATAATATAAAGTATTCTTTAATGGATATTTTTTGTTGCTGACATTATGTTAGAACTGATTCTTCTAAAAATATTTTCCCATTTTGTCCAATTTTACTATAAAATCATGGATTTGGAACGATTATAAAATCTGAATTCAACAATATTTCTTATCTAATATGTGAGAGACTGATATTATTAATATCTTTATTTTATTCAAATAGAAACCCATAGTACTGATCACTTTAAAATATCCAAAAAAGTGTTCACAGTTCTGAGTAATATGTCAGTAACCACATGTGAATATTTTACACAGTTGTACCTATTTTGAAATGTGAAGTACAATCTGATGTTTGGTGATTTCATTGAAATGAGATTTGATGTCACTCAGCCAACTTTAAGCTGGGATATTCCCAGAGCTAATTAATATCATTGAAACTTGTATACATGTAGTTCTAATTTATAATGTTATGTTACTGTAACAGTTTGTGGGAAAATTCCAATAATCTAGAAATCCTATTGGGTTGAATCTTATAGGATTTTTCAGAACCTTATAGGATTTTTCAGACTCTTATATTTTAGAATCTTATATGATTTTTAAGAATCTTATAGGATTTTTCAAAATCTTATAGGATGCTATCAGATTTTTTTTTGTAAGGGGAAGTCCCCCAAGTTATGCTATGTAACTGACAAGAAGTCCAAGAAGTGTCTTTGAGGAGTACCTTAGATTAGGCAGAAGAATAACTAAGTCTCAGAAGTGTCCCTGAAGTCCCCCAAGTTTTGCTGAAGAACTGACAAAGTCCATGAAGTGTCTTTGAGGAGTCCTTTGGCTACTGCCTTTTTCTAATGAAGTACCTTTGAAGTGTGCCAGTATTTTTCTCTGTTGTTGAAGTGCCTTTTCAGTGTACTCTTCAGAGGCACTTCTAGGCACACTTCACATGAAGTGTGACACTTCTGGACACTAAGGGCGTGTAACGCCATCGTAAGACAAGTATATATGGCGATGAACAGAGGACAGGACGTACAATAGTCAACTACCTGGTAAGCAGCTAGTCATTGACATTTAGAGAATTTCCAAGTGAAAACAAAAGCAATAAATCTATCTATGCAAAATGGAAACAAGAGGGATAGAATAAGGCAAGATACGTGTAGAACTGGGTGTCAAACTATTATTATGCCAGGGTACTCCATCGTACAGCCATGAACATTGACATTGTCGAGGGTCTGGCTGGTGACTATAATATAATCTAGCATTCTGGCTTAGGTCTATTTACACTAACAAGATATATAATGAGTGGATAGGTTTTAACGTCGCTAAAGCATATATACAGATATATACAAATCGTGGGGGGGGGGGGGGGGTAGAGGGGGTTCAGTTATGCGAATGAACACATTTAGAAGGCGAGTTTTCACTTTAATGCGCTCGCGTAACGCCGTCATAAGACAAGCATAGCATTGAACAAAGGATAGGACGTACAATAGTCAACTACCTGGTAAGCAGCTAGGGTCATTCCCTCAAGTAAGAAGTCACGGGAGTGTTGGTACATGCAGTACATGGAGATGGCAGCCATGCAGTGGAGTTCAGATCAATATTACAATTATAGTATATTGTTGCTCATAATACACATGTGCATTCTCTCAGTCAATGACACCACGGAGCATACTATAGAGTCATGAGAGTAGGCCTCATGATGAAACTATACATGTACAGTACAGTACAATGCAGGACTTAATTTATCTTTTTCTCAGCGTAACTGCGTAATTCCAGCTATAACCCTCTCTTTTTCTGACAGCGTAAATGCGTAACTCCAAGTATAGATCTCTCTTTATGACAGCGTAACTGCGTAACCTCGTCGAAGGACCATTTCCTTTTTGCTCAGCGTAACTGCGTAACTTTGTCAGACCCTTTCTGTTTTGCTCAGCGTAACTGCGTAATTTCGGATCTAATCCTCTCTTTTCCTGAGAGTGTAACTGCGTAACTTTAGGTGCACCGTAGACACCTGTTTCTGACAGCGTAACTGTGTAAATTCGGTGATGGATTATTTATTTCCTCAATGTAGCTGCGTAACTTCGTCAAACCCTTTCTCTTTTTCTCAGCGTAAAGTTCTGCGTATCTCCAGTGATGGACCGAATCCATTTTACTCACAGCGTAACTGCGTAACTCCGTCAGACCTTTTCTCTTTTGCTCGGCGTAAATGCGTAACTTGGCTCTAGACCTCTCTTTTACTGAGAGCGTAACTGCGTAATTTTAGGTGTAAACCTCTTTGCATGCGAACAGCGTAACTGCGTATCTTCATCCAGCGTAACTGGGACCATTTATTTTTGCTCTGCGTAACTTTATTAGACCCTTTCTGTTTTGCTCCTCACAAATACCATAACATGATTTGAGGCTTTCCCTTTTTGTCAGCGTAAGTCCAGGGATAAATCAATTCATCTTTTCTGACAGCGTAACTGCGTAACTCTAGATATAGATCTCTCAATATGACAGCGTAACTGCGTAACCTCATAGAAGGACCATTTCCTTTTTGCTCAGCGTAACTGCGTAACTTTGTCAGAGCCTTTCTCTTTTGCTCGGCGTAAATGCGTAACTTGGTTCTAGACCTCTCCTTGACTCGAGAGCGTAACTGCGTAATTTTAGGTGCACCATAGACATCTTTTTCTGACAGCGTAACTGCGTAAGTTCAGCTGTGAACGTCTTTGCATGCGGACAGCGTAACTCCATTCATGGACCGTTTATTTTTGCTCTGCGTAACTTTATTAGACCCTTTCTGTTTTCCTCCTCACAAATAGCATTAACTTGATTAGAGGTTTTCCCTTTTTGTCAGCGTAAGTGCGTAAGTCCAGGGATACATGTAGATCAATTCCTCTTTTCTGAATGCGTAGCTGCGTAAATTCAGATATAGATCTCTGTTTATGACAGCGTAACTGCGTAACCTCGTCGAAGGACCATTTCCTTTTTGCTCAGCGTAACTGCGGAACTTTGTCAGACCCTTTCTGTTTTGCTCAGCGTAACTGCGTAATTTCGGATGTAGACCTCTCTTTACCTGAGAGCGTAACTGCGTAACTTTAGGTGCACCGTAGACATCTGTTTCTGACAGCGTAACTGTGTAAATTCGGCGATGGATTATTTATTTCCTCAATGTAGCTGCGTAACTTCGTCAAACCCTTTCTCTTTTTTCTCAGCGTGAAGTTCTGCGTTTCTCCAGTGATGGACCAATCCATTTTACTCACAGCGTAACTGCGTAACTTCGTCAGACCCTTTCTCTTTTGCTCGGCGTAAATGCGTAACTTGGCTCTAGACCTCTTTTTTCCTGAGAGCGTAACTGCGTAACTTTAGGTGCACCGTAGACATCTGTTTCTGACAGCGTAACTGTGTAAATTCGGTGATGGATTATTTATTTCCTCAATGTAGCTGCGTAACTTCGTCAAACCCTTTCTCTTTTTCTCAGCGTAAAGTTCTGCGTATCTCCAGTGATGGACCGAATTCATTTTACTCACAGCGTAACTGTGTAACTCCGTCAAACCTTTTCTCCTTTGCTCGGCGTAAATGCGTAACTTGGGTCTAGACCTCTCTTTTACTGAGAGCGTAACTGCGTAATTTTAAGTGTACATGTACCATAGACATCTTTTTCTGACAGCGTAACTGCGCAAGTTCAGCTGTGAACCTCTTTGCATGCAGACAGCATAACTGCGTAACTCCATCCATGGACAATTTATTTTTGCCCTGCGTAACTTTATTTGACCATTTCTGTTTTGCTCATCATAAATAGCATAACTTGATTAGAGGCTTTCCCTTTTTGTCAGCGTATGTGTGTAACTTCCAGGGATAAATCAATTCCTCTTTTCTGACAGCGTAACTGCGTAACTTCGTCAGACCCTTTCTCTTTTGCTCGGCGTAAAAGCGTATCTTGGCTGTAGACCTCTCTTTGATCCGAGAGCGTAACTGCGTAATTTTAGGTGTACCATAGACATCTTTTTCTGACAGCGTAACTGCGTAAGTTCAGCTGTGAACGTCTTTGTATGCGAACAGCGTAACTGCGTAACTCCATTCATGGACCATTTAGTTTTGCTCTGTGTGAAGTTCTGCGTATCTCCAGTGATGGACCAATCCATTTTACTCACAGCGTAACTGCGTAACTTCATCAGACCCTTTCTCTTTTGCTCGGCGTAAATGTTTAACTTGGCTCTAGACCTCTTTTTTCCTGAGAGCGTAACTATGTAACTTTAGGTGCACCGTAGACATCTGTTTCTGACAGCGTAACTGTGTAAATTCAGTGATGGATTATTTATTTCCTCAATGTAGCTGCGTAACTTCGTCAAACCCTTTCTCTTTTTCTCAGCGTAAAGTTCTGCATATCTCCAGTGATGGACCGAATTCATTTTACTCACAGCGTAACTGCGTAACTTCGTCAGACCCTTTCTCTTTTGCTCGGCGTAAATGCGTAACTTGGCTCTGGACCTCTCTTTTACTGAGAGCGTAACTGCGTAATTTTAGGTGTACATGTACCATAGACATCTTTTTCTGACAGCGTAACTGCGTAAGTTCAGCTGTGAACCTCTTTGCATGCGGACAGCGTAACTGCGTAACTCCATCCATGGACAATTTATTTTTGCTCTGCGTAACTTTATTTGACCATTTCTGTTTTGCTCATCATAAATAGCATAATTTGATTAGAGGCTAGCTTTCCCTTTTTGTCAGCGTATGTGTGTAAGTCCAGGGATAAATCAATTTCTCTTTTCTGACAGCGTAACTGCGTAACTTCGTCAGACCTTTTCTCTTTTGCTCGGCGTAAAAGCGTAACTTGGCTGTAGACCTCTCTTTGATCCGAGAGTGTAACTGCGTAATTTTAGGTGTACCATAGACATCTTTTTCTGACAGCGTAACTGCGTAAGTTCAGCTGTGAACGTCTTTGTATGCGGACAGCGTAACTGCGTAACTCCATTCATGGACCATTTATTTTTGCTCTGCGTAACTTTGTTAGACCCTTTCTGTTTTGCTCCTCACAAATAGCATATGATTAGAGGTTTTCCCTTTTTGGCAGCGTAAGTCCAGGGATAAATCAATTCCTCTTTTCTGATAGCGTAACTGCATAACTCCAGATATAGATCTCTCTTTATGACAGCGTAACTGCGTAACGTCGTCGAAGGACCATTTCGTTTTTGCTCAGCGTAACTGCGTAACTTTGTCAGACCCTTTCTGTTTTGCTCAGCGTAACTGCGTAAATTTGGATCTAGACCTCTCTTTTCCTGAGAGCGTAACTGCGTAACTTTAGGTGCACTGTAGACGTCTGTTTCTGACAGCGTAACTGTGTAAATTCGGCGATGGATTATTTATTTCCTCAACGTAGCTGCGTAACTTCGTCAAACCCTTTCTCTTTTTCTCAGCGTAAAGTTTTGCGTATCTCCAGTGATGGACCAAGTCATTTTACTCACAGCGTAACCGTGTAACTTCGTCAGACCCTTTCTCTTTTGCTCGGTGTAAATGTGTAACTTGGCTCTAGACCTCTCTTTTACTGAGAGCGTAACTGCGTAATTTTTGGTGTACATGTACCATAGACATCTTTTTCTTACAGCATAACTGCGTACGTTCAGCTGTGAAGCAGTCTTTACATGCTGACAGCGTAACTGCGTAACTCCATCCATGGACCATTTATTTTTGCTCTGCGTAAATTTATTAGACCCTTTCTGTTTTGCTCCTCACAAATAGCATAACATGATTAGAGGCTTTCCCTTTTTGTCAACGTAAGTGCGTAAATCCATGGATAAATCAATTCCTCGTTTTCTCACAGCGTAACTGCATAACTCCAGATATAGATCTCTCTTTATGACAGCGTAAGTGCGTACAACCTCATCGAAGGACCATTTCCTTTTTGCTCAGCATAACTGAGTAACTTTGTCAGACCCTTTCTCTTTTGCTCAGCGTAACTGTGTAATTTCGGATCTCTCTTTTCCTGAGAGCGTACCTGCGTAACTTTAGGTGCACTGTAGACATCTGTTTCTGACAGCGTAACTGTGTAAATTTGGCGATGGATTATTTATTCCCCCAATGTACCTGCGTAACTTCGTCAAAACCTTTCTCTTTTTCTCAGCGATTTTGCATAACTCCAGTGATGGACCAATTCATTTGACTGACAGCGTAACTGCGTAACTTCGTCAGACCCTTTCTCTTTTGCTCGGCGTAACTGCGTAACTTGGCTCTAGACCGCTCTTTTACTGTGAGCATAACTGCGTAATTTTAGATGTACCGTAGACATCTTTTTCTGACAGCGTAACTGTATAAGTTGAGCTGTGAACCTCTTTGCATGCCGACAGCGTAACTTCATCCATGGACCATTGAATTGTGCTCTGCGTAATTTTATTAGACCCTTTCCGTTTTGCTCATCATAGTTCTGCCATTTATCCAGATAATTATATTTCAAATTAGGTCAATCCAATATGGCTGCCAAAGCCTTTGACTAATCGCCATCTTGTCACTGTACTGCATATGTATGCAACATATGATGTAAGAGCATAATTTGGAGTTATCAGCACAGACGGTAAAGGGCTTAAATATACACGTGTGCATCATTTTTCAGCCTACATGTATATATGAGTGTAACCCATCAAAACATTGTATTAACTAGAATTTGACCTACCTTGATGAAATAGTACGTTTTGATGAAGTTGAATAGGCTTCAATAAAGTACTGTAGTGTACATTTGAACAGCCAATCCATATCCCTGCAGAAACTGCAACAACTAGAATTTGACCTTGATAAAATAGGCCAAGGTCAATGATATGGTTATCCAGCTGATGGCCGATAGGAGCAATTATTGTCTGGATCCGATTGGGTGAAAACTATGGTGGCCATCTTTAATTTATGCGAAACCATTAATCTTGTGTATCTAAGATACCATTTCGCTGTTCAGTGTGAAACGTGGCATACACCATCGATACATCAAGAAACTTTCAAGGAATGACCGAGGTACCCATGTATGATAGCACTCCATTTCCAGGTAACAGGCTGCATCTTCAGTCTGTCCCCGAACTCACGACCTTCGTGACAATAGCCGAACCACTCTATCCATTCAACCATGGAATCACTCTACAAGAGACTGTCTTTAAAGTCTATTTATACTTCGCACATGTGCTTGTTTTACCTAGAAAAACTATGTCATCATCTGGTTTCCTGCTCTCCCCCCCTGCACACCGCTCTTCAGTGCCGGAGGGAGACTTGAGTATGCAGTAAACCTGACCAAGAGAAATATCAACCAGTTTAATATTGAATAAGCTGAAAGTTTCTTAGCATAGATTATTACCTCATTTCGGTATGATTTCATACCTGCTGCATGGGAAACCTTTGCGGCCATCTTTAAGTCATGCAAAATGTTTAATGATGTACATCTCTGAATGAGTGAGTTAGGGGTTCAACATCACGCGGAATCACTCTACAAGAGACTGTCTTTAAAGTGTATTATACTTAGCACATGCACTTGTTGTACCCAGAAGAACTATGATGTCATCTGGTTTGTGTTTGATAGTTCTTACTCTTCTCCCCTGCACATCGCTCTTCAGTGCCGGAGGGAGACTTGAGAATGCGGTGAATCCAGCAAGCGAAATATCATCCTCTTTAATACTGAAAACCTAAAAGTTTCTTAGCATAGATTCTTACCTCATTTCGGTATGCTTTCATACCTGGAGAAGAAACCTTGATCGCCATCTTTAATTTATGAAAAATCTTTGATGAGGTGTATCGCTGAGTGAGTGAGTTAGGGGTTTAACATAGCGTTCAACACCTTGGAGGCCATCTTTAACTTATGCAAAATCTTTAATGATGTATATATCTCTGACTGAGTTAGGGATTTAACGTCGCGTTCAACACCATTTGGGTCATATAGCGACGATATACTATCTGTGATATGGTTAGGTGGACATGTGTGACTATCCATGTACAGCCATCATCTAGAGGAAATTAAACTTCCCCTTGTGGCAACAGACATGGTGCAAAACTCGTGCCTCACCCTATTGGGGGCCATTTAAGTGTTCTATATGAAAGTTGAATAACCAAATCAGTTCCTCTGAGTGGCAGGAAGGATGGCAGCCATGTTTAAGTTATGCAAAATCATTTATGATCTCTATCTCTGATACTGTTGAAGAAGAATTATGATGTCATCTGATTTGTGAATTAATAGTTCCTGCTCTTCTCTCCTGCATACTGCTCTTCAGTGCCGGAGGGAGAGTTGAGTATGCAACCCAGCAAGCCAAATATCAACCGCTTTACTAAAAGTTTCTTAGTGTAGTTTTTTACCATATTTCGGTACCTTGGCGGCCATCTTTAATTTATGCAAAAACTTTAATGATGTATTTCTCTGGTACCATTTAAGTGTTCTATACCGAACTTGGTATACAGCATCGATGCATCAAGAGACTTGTAATGAATAAATTACAGGAGTTCCCCTGAGCGGTGGGAATTGGACAGCGATCTTAAACTTATGCAAAAGGCGTATTCACACGTAAAACTATGCTACTTTCCGTCAAATTGTCCGTCTCACCGGAAAATGACGTTTGTAACATTAAAAATGTTAAAAAACTGACTCTCTGTCTTGTACTTTGTTTGCTAAACACACAAATGTTGTGTATGCATATCTGAATATAAACAGTTTTACACTGCACATTTCTTATCTGCAGTATAATAGAGACAGAAATGTAACAGTTACTAATGTTATTTGTTCTAATGTCATATGTCTGTCCAACTTTATTTATAATATTCACCACAAAACAAATGTCAATTAAATTATTCAATTAAAGATTTACAGTGGTACTAGCTTGACCTTTTTGAGATATATGTACCATTGCCAGTGTATTAAATACCAATACATCAATACTATGAGCATTTAAAAAACGTTTCTAATGTAATTTCCGTCCAACTCCCTTGATGGAAAGGACATTAGAACTTTTTTGAAAAGGCTCAATATTACATCATGGGTGACGACATACACTGACAATGGTGCAGATACATCAATATGCTTGGCCTAATTCCACTGAGCATATGCAAGTGCTTCTGTTATAAGAAATTTCTTGTACATTCCTTCAAATATATTTTGACGGACAACTGACATGATTAGTAACACAAATGTTACTAATGTCATTTGTGTTTTGTTCCGCTAAACTAAAAACTGTACGAATAATTCATAGGGGCACTTGTTTATTTTTCATCACATTTTAGATAATAAGGTACAGGGAACTTTGTTTGTTTATGATGTCTTCCAAGTTGTTGGTGTTACTAATGTCATATTCCGTCAAGGACGGACAGAAATGGGAGTTAGTGGTACAGTTTTGCGTGGAATCTGCCAAAATCATTTATGATCTCTATCGCTGATACCGTTCAAGTGCTTGATGTAAAATTTGGTATACCTCATTGATATATCAAGAGACATAGGATGAATGACAGAAGTTGTTTCTCTGATTGGGCAGAAATCTTGGCAACCATTTTTAATTTATGCAAAATAATTAATGATCTATATCTTTGGAAATGTTTAAGTGTTCATTATGAAACTTGGTAAACATCATCGATGCATGAAGAGACAACGAATGACAGAACCAGTTTTCTCTGATTGTTCGGAAACACACTTGGTGACCATTTTGAATTTATTCAGAATCATTAAAGATCTATATCTGATAATCCCTGGTTATACTGTTGATGCACTATCGACTGTAAGCTTATGCTGTGATTTACGATGAGCAGAAGAGAAATTATCTGAGGAAGTTACGCAGTTACCATGGTTACGTGGAGATTAAGAGAAAGGATTCAGGGCTGAAGTTATGCAGTTACGCTAAGGCCATTGTCACATGATTGGATGACCAGCCCTCATCTACATTTTGAGGGCAAATAATTAAAATATATGAGGGATTTACATTCTCATGAGGTCATTTCCAGCGCGACAGACGGGACAAGAGATAGCCACCCTGTGATGTTAACACAACTCTCTACCAAACTAAAGTTAATAAAAATCTAAGCAAAATCTTATCAGTGGTTAGTGAACTAGTTGTACTTTAACTTAAGACAGAAACATTGAAATAATTATTATTAATATTTTCTTTTCAACTGGAATTGACAAATGTGACGGACGGGACAAGCAGGGACCACGCATTTGGAAAAAGGTATAGACAAGATAGATTTCTATTTCCTTCTCAAATGAAAATCAACTTTTAATGTAAATCAAATGTTAGTGGACTAATCAAGTAATCAGAGTTAGGGTTAACAGTTTTCCAATGAAGAAGATTAATTATGGATTTTTGCCAATTAGTGACGTGACAGACGGGACAACTTATCGTGACAGACGGGACATTATCTCATGCCCTATAAATTATCTTCCTGTTTCCAGACTTTTTTTAATCATGTAGATCAATGCTACAATTAAGATGTTCATTGTGCACTAGTTTACTTCACATTGTTTGGTTTTAGGTCATATTTTCACAAAATCCGCTGTTATCAGTTCAGTGTCCCGTCTGTCACATGTCCCGTCTGTCACAATTTAATGTATTTACACATTTGTTTGTATTTTGTATTGCAAACTTAATTTTTCAAGGCATATAGGTTTGTGCATTCATCAGAATGTTCATTGCATCTAGATTACTAAACATTGTTTGGTTTGGGGCCATATGAACGCAAAACTCAATAATCTATGGCTGCTTTTTGAAGCATTTTGTGACAGACGGGACAGATATGGAGTTGAAATTTATATCACCGTATTTGACCAAGAATGAAATAATTAATTGCATCTGGTTGAGAGGTGTTACAGTAGATAAATAATAATGTTACTGGCTTTTATCCTTCTTTAAAATTTATTGTACTCAAGAAAAACCTAAAAAATCATCCGTTTTTGTGACAGACGGGACACCTACACCACAAAGTAAAATTTTTCAATTATTTTGGAAATAATTACTTTAATTGTAAAATGGTATTCACTGTGGAACTTAGACATGATGGTGTATTTAAAAAGCAGAGAAACATTTTGTTGAGTTAAGTTTCTATGTCTGGAGGAAAATCATGAATTTGGTATACATTTTAGTAAAAAATGTTTCAGAATTTTATCCATATTCGAGTGCAGATTTTTAAAAACCTGACAGTTGCAGATGACAAAAAACCTACTTTCTTGAAACTTTGATTAATATAGCTTAAATGAAAATGATGCACAACATGCAAATGTGAAATATTGACTCATTTTCTTCAAATTCGTATACAACTTGTTTGCAATTTAATAATTAATAATAATTCATTTTTACCCCTCGGCCAAAATTTGGCCGAAGGGTATTGTCGTGGTCAGGTACGTCTGTCCGTCTGTCCGTCCGTCCGTCACACCTTTCTCGTTACCAAGATATCTTCAGAACGACTTACCCTAGGCACACCAAACTTGCAGTGCACATCCGTATGCGCGTGACGCAGAACCCTATTGAATCTGGACCTGATTGGTTGGAAACTTGGGCGGCCATCTTTAATTTATGCGAAACCATCACAGCTTTCTCGCTACCAAGATATCTTTAGAACGACTTACCCTAGGCACACCAAACTTGCACTGCACATCCATATGCTCATGACCCAGAACCCTATTGAATCTGGACCTGATTGGTTGGAAACTTTGGCGGCCATATTTAATTTATGCGAAATCACTAATCTTGTGTATCTTGGGTACCATTTCACTGTTCCGTGTGTGAACTTGGTATAGATCATCGATGCATCAAGAAACTTCAAAGGAATGACCAAACCAGTTTCCCTGATTCGGTGGAAACCTTGGCGGCCATCTTTAATTTATGCAAAATCTTTAATGATATATATCTTTGATACCATTCAAGTGTTCTATACGAAACTTGGTATACAGCATCGATGTATCAAGAGACCTGCAATGTATAACCACATCAGTTCCTCTGAGTGGCAGGAAGGATGGGCGGCCATCTTTAATTTATGCGAAATCATTAGTGATCTCTATCTCTGATACCGTTCGAGTGCTCGATGCAAAATTTGGCATATATCATCGATGCATCAATAGACTTACGATAAATGGCAGTTCTGGTGTTTCTGATTGGGCGGAAACCTTGGTGGCCATCTTTAATTTATGCAAAATCTTTGATGATGTATATCTCTGATACCATTTCAGTGTTCTATATGAAACTTGGTATACAGCATCCATGTATCAAGACACTTGCAATGAATAACCACATCAGTTTCTCTGAGTGGTGGGAAGGATGGGCGGCCATCTTTAATTTATGCGAAATCATTAATGATCTCTATCTCTGATAATTTTCAAATGCTCTATGACAAAATTTGGTATACATCATCGATGCATCAACAGACTTATGTAATGAATACCGACTTCTCTGATTGGACATAAACCTAGAGGCCATTTCTAATGGCAAATTTTTTCATAATCTGTATATTTGTCACTTGACTGCTTGGTGTTCCTGAAGTCTTGCTTCAAATTGAATACATTATGAATGGCTGGCGCCCAGAGCCGAGGGGTTTTCAGATGCGAAGCTTCGTATCTGATTTTGGAAACAACCCGGTCAGGCGGAAAAATGTCAAGAAAAGGTTTCTGGAATTTTGATACTCATCTGGATTGGAAACCCTGTGAATATCGTTTCTGGAGTACTAGTATCAATTCTTAAAATTTTTTAAATGTTCAGTTTACAATGTAGCATTAAATATTTTCTGAGAACTGACTGCAAGTGGTTTGTCTCTCATTCTGCCTCCACCAATAAAAACCTTTGTATGCACCTGGCTGTGACAAATTGATAATCCCCACAATTTATTAGAAAGGAAATAACCACTTAATTTAGGCTTCAAAACATGTATAAACAATAAACAATAATACGGATGTACAGGAAGCAGGCTACAATCGATACGGATGTACAGGAAGCAGGTTACAAGCGATACAAGAGCAGTATCCTCTATCATAACCAAAGGTCCTGTTCCTGGAATAAGTATGTTCATCAAGTGCTTATGTAAATGCAAGATGATCTGACAATGTGTTTCAATCAGGCCAGAAAAGCTGAAAATTATTTCTCAGCTATTTTTTTTTTTTTTTTAGCAAATCTGTGACATTATAATTGCACTGCCACAACAGTTGTATTATCAGTTTCACAGCTTTGTCTTGTTTAAGAATTTACAAATTAAAATTCCCACAAAAATTGTGATATTGTATGGAAAGATCTGATACATGTATGTAAAGAAGAAGGTAAAACATGAATAACCTTTCCACTTGTAGCTACGAGTTCTGGAATACATGAACACATATTCTAACACACTGACAAATATGAAATAAGCTGGACTCCATTCTAAAATAAGCTCGACACCACTTTGCAGGGCACAAATATTTAAAAAATCCCAAATACGAGATCAAGACTTGTACATTTGACACAAATAAATGAAATTGTCCCCTCTCCCCAACACTCCTACACTTTTTGATCATCACTGCTGCTGGACGAGTGAAAAACACTTAACGTCTTGGACTGGCAACCCTTAATCTATTTATAAATTTAAAAATGGTTTGGGTAACTAAAAAAGCCAAGGTATCGATCGTAATAAATCGATCAATGCACTGGCTCGCGAGGATGCCATCTACAGGCCTTCTCTGTAAGATATCTGAAGAACTACTTGACAGAATTTCACCAAACTTGGATGGAACCTTCATCACGATGGTCGACTGATCGGATTAGGTTTTGGTGCACATGCATCGAGTTCCTGTCTGGTGCCAGTCCGTCTTCATCTACTGGTCTTGTCGGCAAGATATCTGGAGAATACTGAAAAGAATTTCAGAAGTTTCATTGGAAAGATCTCATCTGATTAGGTTTTAGTGTGAGTCGGTGTGTGCATTTGTCCATGTCCGGTGTGCAGGTAATATTGCCACGTTCATTTTGTAGCACTTTCCCATAAACACTGTGCCCACGCAATGTAAGGTTGGAGATGTGTGGTTTCGCTGAAAAAAAAAATGCAAAAAAACACAACCAGAATAGGCTTCATGCCAGAGGCCAACCCAAGGGTCAAAGAGAAATATCTAGTTCTTACACAGTTTTCTCGAATAGCAAATTTATGTTCAAATTCCAAACTGCATAAGGCCATCCACAATAATATTTCTGTTTCCAGTAACCCTATCTACCCATATATTTTGCAGTCAAAAAAAAGTTTGGGTTGGCAATTTTTTTTATTTCTACTTTTTTCAGCAGTACTCCGTGAAATACTATACAAAAAGGTCAAAAATCCACCCAAAATAAAATAAAAGAAATAAAAAAGTTAAAATTCCTGCCTACCTACCTACCCAAATTTTCTAAAGTTGGTTACTGGAAACAAAAATATTATTGTGGATGGCCTAATCTGCTTTAAATATATCCCCATTGGGATGTAGAATAAGTTCATATGGGAAGCTTTGAAAAAATAGTTCTTAATCTTTTAATTGCTTTTTACCCCTCGGCCAAAATTTGGCCGAAGGGTATTGTCGTCGTCATGTACGTCCGTCCGTCTGTCCGTCACACCTTTCTCGTTACCAAGATATCTTTAGAACGACTTACCCTAGGCACACCAAACTTGCAGAGCACATCCGTATGCTCGTGACCCAGAACCCTATTGAATCTGGACCTGATTGGTTGGAAACTTGGGCGGCCATCTTTAATTTATGCGAAACCATCACAGCTTTCTTTTTACCAAGATATCTTTAGAACGACTTACCCTAGGCACACTAAACTTGCACTGCACATCCATATGCTCATAACCCAGGACCCTATTGAATCTGGACCTGATTGGTTGGAAACTTTGGCAGCCATATTTAATTTATGCGAAATCATTAATCTTGTGTATTTTAGGTACCATTTCTCTGTTCAGTGTGAAACTTGGTATAGATCATCGATGCATCAAGAAACGTCAAAGGAATGACCAAACCAGTTTCCCATATTCTGTGAAAACCTTGGCGGCCATCTTTAATTTATGCAAAATCTTTAATGATATATATCTCTGATATCATTCAAGTGTTCTATACGAAACTTGGTATACAGCATCGATGTATCAAGATACCTGCAATGTATAACCACATCAGTTCCTTTGAGTTGCGGGAAGGATGGGCGGCCATCTTTAATTTATGCGAAATCATTAATCTCTATCTCTGATACTGTTCGAGTGCTCGATGTAAAATTTGGTATATGTCATCGATGCATCAATAGACTTACGATAAATGACAGTTCTGGCATTTCTGATTGGGCGGAAACCTTAGTGGCCATCTTTAATTTATGCAAAATCTTTAATGAGGTATATCTTTGATACCATTTCAGTGTTCTATATGAAACTTGGTATCCAGCATCGATGTATCAAGACACTTGCAATGAATAAGCACATCAGTTCCTCTGAGTGGCGGGAAGGATGGGCGGCCATCTTTAATTTATGCGAAATCATTAATGATCTATATCTCTGATACCGTTCAAGTGCTCGATGTAAAATTTGGTATACATCATCGATGTATCAATAGAAAGTTATGGTTTTTCTGATTGGGCGGAAAGCCTTGGTGGCCATCTTTAATTTATGCAAAATCTTTAATGATGTATATCTTTGATATCATTTCAGTGTTCTATATGAAACTTGGTATACAGCATCCATGTATCAAGGGACTTGCAATGAATAACCACATCAGTTTCTTTGAGTGGTGGGAAGGATGGGCAGCCATCTTTAATTTATGCGAAATCATTAATGATCTCTATCTCTGATAATTTTCAAATGATCGATGTAAAATTTGGTATTCATCATCGATGCATCAACAGACTTATGTAATGAATACTGGTTGGTCTGATTGGACGGAAACGTTCGAGGCCATTTCTAATGGCAAAATTTTTCATAATCTGTATATTTGTTGCTTGACTGCTTGGTGTTCCTGAAGTCTTGCTTCAAATTGAATACATTATGAATGGCTGGCGCCCAGAGCCGAGGGGTTTTCAGATGCGCAGCTTCGTATTAGCATCTATCCTGCATATTTATAAAATCAAGGTACTGTAATGCTAAACAACCAATCAAGTGACAATGGCCTAACATAAAAGGCATTTAGGGCTGGAGTTATGCACTTACGCCAAGAAGGGAGAGGATGGAGTTATCCCTAGACCCAGTTACACAGACAAATAAGGAAAATTCTCTGACGAAGTTACGCCGTTACGCTGTCCCAGAGAGAGGTCCACAGCTGGCGGTACGCAATTACATTGACAAAATAGAAAACCAGTTACGCGGTCACAAACACAGATCTACACCTGCAGTTACGCAGCAAAAAGAGAGAAAGGGTCTGATGAAGTTACGCATTTACGCTGAGTAAAAAATAATGGTCCATCAGTGATATTACACACTTACGCCTTCACAGAGGGAGGTCTGCACCTGGAGTTACGCAGTTACGCTGTTAGAAGAAGAGCAGTTTCGCTGACAAAGAGAGATAGCCTCTAATGAAGTTACACGATCACAGAGAGGTCTATATCCCCAGTTACGCTGTGGAAAGAAAAAGAGTCTGACGAAGTTACGCATTTACGCAGAATAAAAAGAGATGATTCACCACTGAAATTATGTGGTTACGCTGTCACAGAGAGAGACCTGTAGACACCTTAAGTTACGCAGTTACGCTGTCAGAAAAAGAGCAAGGATTTATCCCTGGACTTACGCAGTTACGCTGACAAAGACAGAAAGCCTCCAACGAAGCTACACTGTCACAGAGAGGCCTATACCTCGAGTTACGCAGTTATGCTGCAAAAGGAGAGAAAGGGTCTGATGAAGTTACGCATTTACGCTGAGTAAAAAATAATGGTCCATCAGTGAAATTACGCACTTATGCTGTCACAGAAAGAGACCTACACCTGAACTTACGCAGTTACGCTGTCGGAAAAAGACCAAGGATGGATCCCTGGACTTGCGCAGTTACGCTGACAAAGACAGAAAGCCTCTAACGAAGCTACACTGTCACAGAGAGGCCTATACCTCAAGTTACGCAGTTACACTGCAAAACGAGGGAAAGGGTCTGATGAAGTTACGCCTTTACGCTGAGTAAAAAATAATGGTCCATCAGTGAAATTACGCACTTACGCTGTCACAGAGAGAGAGGCCTATACATGTACCTCAAGTTACGCAGTTACGCTGCAAAAGGAGAGAAAGGGTCTGATGAAGTTACGCATTTACGCCGAGTGAAAAATAATGGTCCATCAGTGAAATTACGCACTTACGCTGTCACAGAGAGAGGTCTACACCTGAAGTTACGCTGTTAGAAGAAGAGCAGTTTGGCTGACAAAGAGAGATATACTCTTATGAAGTTAGACGATCACAGAGAGGTCTATATCCACAGTTACGCAGTTACGCTGTGGAACGGGAGAAAGAGTCTGACGAAGTTACGCATTTACGCTGAGTAAAAAGAGATGGTTCATCACTGAAATTATGTGGTTACGCTGTCACAGAGAGAGAGCTACACCTGAAGATACGCATTTACGCTGTCAGAAAAAGAGCAAGGATTTATCCCTGGACATGCTGGACATAAGCAGTTACGCTAACAAAGAAAGAAAGCCTCTAGCGAAGCTACACTGTCACAGAGGCGCCTATACCTCAAGTTATGCAGTTACACTGCAAAAGAAGAGAAAGGGTCGTGCGTATGGGGGCAAGAGTGATAATACAAGTTGCAG
Organism: Hanleya hanleyi; assembly: GCA_036873755.1. Lineage (NCBI taxonomy): Eukaryota > Metazoa > Mollusca > Polyplacophora > Lepidopleurida > Hanleyidae > Hanleya > Hanleya hanleyi. The sequence goes on from JAVTVY010010814.1 coordinate 18,841, forward strand.
TACATCCTTTGTCAATTATAGTTTATTACCTCAAATCGATGCCAGCAATTTAGCGCTGGAGATAACACAGTGAAGCTGACAAAAAAATGATGAGATTTGGCGCTCTGTTGAGATCTACGTGCGGTGTACAGTACCTGTTGTTGTTGTTGTTGTTGTTGTTGTTGTTGTTGTTGTACGTTATCCGTGGGAATCTACCTGTCTCTTGTGCAGATGATTTGTTTTGTCATGTACTTTGTGTTGGGATAATCTTTGCAGTGGATTACAGTACCCACCACTTTCTGCACCCATATTCAGGGTCCATATTTTTTCAAATCTTGGCTAAGCTGTTTCCGAGTTCCAACCATCTTTCTGAGTCTGTCGAGGTAGCCCACCTACGTGGTTGAGTCGGGAACCAGCTTGTGTATTGATTGAAAATTAGCGCCACCTTGGTCGTGTGTAGCATGTGAAGGGAACTAACTCCACCAAATCAAATATTAGTTCAAACTACCACCTAACCATCGCCCCACCACCCACCCACCCACCCACCCACCCCCGAATGTCAGAACATGTAGCTATAGCTTCTCTCGTGACTTCTTACATGAGAGATGAACCGCAGCTAGTCATTGACATTTAGGGGGTTCCCGAGTGAAAACAAAAGCAAAAAATCTATCTACGCAAAATGGGAACAACAGGGATAGTATAAGGCAAAATACGTGTAGAACTGGGGGTCAAACTATTATTATGCGAGGGTACACCATCGTATAACCATGAACATTGACATTGTCGAGGGTCTGGCTGATGACTATAATATAATCTAGCATTCTGGCTTAGGTCTATTTACACTAGCAGGATATATAATGAGTGGATAGATGTAGGTTTTAACGTCGCTAACGCATATATACAGATATATACATGTAGTCAGAAAGAGCACCGTGGGTGAATTCTCGCGAACAGTTCAATGGATACGGATTGTCAAGATATCTAAATATTGAACTACCAAACTGGACTTTAAGCCAGTATTCGGCGATATCGTACTATTTTACTATGTCAAGTAGTAAGTGAATCCCATATGAATAGTATACGATTATGTATACTATTAGCATAAAGAAATTCAGTCCTACATTAAAAACTGTTTGGATAGGAATATGAGTCAATGGTTGACCTTAGTAAGGTATGTGTATAGTGTGCTTGAGTTAATAAACTAGAATTGTTTGGCGCTTGCGTAAGAGCAGTGTTTCTCGTTCGAAAATACCATGCCTTTTTCAGGGGGTGTGGAACGGGACTGTGATTGATTGGCTAACCGTGCTTTTTGTTGCATGCTCACGGACTATTATAAACTAGGTTTTTCAGTGAATAACTCGTCACATTGGCTTGATCCTTGTGTGAGACCAGAGGCAAATTGTTGAAGTTGACTGTAATCTTGGACCTCCGGTTGGTTCGGATCTCAGGTAGGTCATCCACGAGAGAAATAGGCTTTAGTGGCCCCCTACTTCACTGGTGGAATGGCGATATCTTCGCTTCTCATTTTATTTCGATATTTTGCTGCCTATTTCGTCAGTTCTGAAGCTTTCAATGCGGTAAAACATGACATACCTGCATTTTTTAAAAATAAAATGATAAACACTTCCATAAAATGATTAGGCGAGCATATTTTTATTATGTGTGAGTTGGGTCTTGTTTTGTATTCAGTTGTTTTGTATCTTCTTTAGTTTCATTTTGTACGACAGTTTTGCTTTTTATTCAGTTTTTCCGACACGGAACCTTTGGTTTCGATTTTGAATTTCTGATGTTGGATTTTATTGACGGTTGTATGTGACCCAAAGAAAGCAGCGTGCTGGATCAAGAATGGCTTGGGTTTGTGCATTCAAAACGACAGTTATCGGTTACAATTTCGAACCTATCATCTCATATCATTTCGTGGAATCCATCAGTGTTTTGGAGTGACAATAATACGGATTTTTTTTTCAATTTTCGTTTTCCAAGCCCCTACCTCCGTCTATTATGCTTAAAGCGTATAATCCAATTCAGACGAAATGTTATACGTCGTATTTGTTGAGAAACAAATTGGTGGTTTCACACACCAAGTCACACCCTACTCCTCGAGACTTTTGCTATGAACATTCTTTCTAGTTTATGTCCTAAGATCTAATCAAGTTATATCCGTCACAAACATCCCTTGAAGGAATCGCATGTCTTCCAAACCTGGAACCCTTATCGACTTTCATCTATCCAATACTTTTCTACTTTCTCTTTCCAAAACTCCATCATACAGTTTTATACCAAGATTTGGCAGGTTAAACACTCTGCCTCAATCCGGTTCTCCTGATATAACCACTGACGCTCTGATGTGCACATTGAACGTCGTCGATTTGTGAAAATATTAAATGACTGTACACTATCTTGGTGACAAATGAAACATTCACCAATAGAGACTTGCAAGGACAGAAAGGAAAATGACGTCGTATTTCGCTTGAAAATTTGGGCCATTTTGGGCAATGCGACAGTTCAGAGTCCAGTTCATGCGTTGTCGTTCTTGGAAATCATAGTAGATATTTGCATTACCTGCACATGGCAGGATTCTACTGGTGGACTGTTAGTGCCCGAGACCAGCCTTCTGTACAAATATATGTATATGTATTCATGCATGTACTAGGCTACCCAATTTTGATGCGTTTATTCAACATCAGATGAGTTTGTTTGAGCTGATTTGTCTTCACAGCTCCCGAGTTGTGAAGATGATTTCGCTTAAGCCGGTGGTAAGAGCCGCATGGACACTTCATAATCTCCACATGAACAGACGCATTAAAAGCGCGGCTGAGATACTAAGACTACGAATGTTAGGTGGCGAGGGGTGCTTTATGGTTGCTATTTAGTCGCCAGGCGCCCTCCATTTCTGCGGAGCTATCCCATTATCAGGAACACCATTCAATATCAGATACGATGAACATTGGTAGGAAAGAGACAAACTAGCCGCCTGAGTATGAAGTATGATCAGATATTTCGGATGGATGAGAAACTCAGACAGTGTAATAACTTCCTTAACTGTCCCAGATAAAGGTTAACGGAATTTGTTAATAATTCGATAAGCTACATTGTATTTCAAATAAATGTATTTTCTTTACAGAAAGAGGGTTATACCTTGTTTTAGCGGATTTAACGGAAGTACCTATTGGGGACAATGGCTGACCCGAAATATCCATTTGACTACGGTACGGTATTATGCTTTAACCCTATATGATCTCTTTGGTTTGGAGGTGCCGAAAACTTGTGGAAGAGGTGGTACTGGTTCAGCTCTCGTCACCGTCCTAAACGCGTTTTCCATGAGTGAAACGCACCACACTATATCTAATTAATTAATTAGTTTTGTAATTAATATTTTGCAATGAAGTGGACATAAAACATAAATTATCAGACTAATACTTGTCAGTTATAAAGGACTCACCTGAAATAGACATAATTCCAGACAGAGGGAGTGCTGGTTCCGCTCCACTCATCCTCCTTAACGTTTATGTTTCCGTAAGGTGAAACACACCACCCAGTCAAAATAACTGGCGATAGCTGTCACCAAAAAATGCGACCACAGCATTATCAATAAATGGTGATGAGTTAGAGCCATCGTCATATTCCATTATCACCATTATATGGTGAAGGCCATCGCCATATATTAGCGACGATCTCATCGCCATTAATTGGCGATGACCTCATCGCCATTTATTGGCTATGAACTAATCGCCATTTATTGGCGATGACCAGGCCCCATCGCCAAAAAATGTCGATCATCTGAAATCTACACTCATTACTCGTCGCCATTTATTGGCGATGACCAGGCCCCATCACCAATAAATGACGATGAAATGACCTTGTCACCATTTTTCCTTAACAATACAGGGCCTCGTCACCGATAAATAGCGATGGGCCATCGCATTTTTTCTGACTGTGCACACTATATCTGCGAGCCAAGCTCTATCAGTGACGATAAATTTCCCAAGATAACAGCTGTGATATGACGGCATAGTATCGTAAGCAGGAGGCATTTTCTTGGCTAGTTTGGTCCAAACAACTGCTGCGTAATGTTTGGCACAAAAAGTAGAAAACAAACATTACATGTGCATTACATGTGCTCGTTGAGGCAGGAAAACTCCCAAAATCTGTCGAAATACAAATTTAGAATTGTCCATAATCCTTTGCACATAGGATTATGCAAATATGTATAAAATGATCCTGATACGATAGCTTTTATATGCATATAAGGTTTCAGTCCGAAGTTATAGGGAAACACTTGCCCGTGACTGTAAATTTCATCTTTTCTTGAAATTTTAATGGATATTTATCTTTGCTGTGTTAGGGTGCACAAGATAAGATGGCCAATCCAACTGACTGCTACATACATTTCTCAGATATGTCATATCCCAAAGTAAGTTTTAACAAATTTTAACCCAAGAAGGTGGAAAAATCGCAACATTTTTTTGGACACCTAGCCTAGGTTTTCCATATAGGCATAAACGTAGCTACAATTAATCAGTGGAGGTTATTTTTCACCTTTTTTCTTATTGCCAAATGTGTCGTATGTATAAAGAAATATGTGTCGTGGAGCGTTGAACACATTACACTAGAACACACCCACCTTGCGTAACTTCCACAAAAGACAAAACTAGCTCATATTTTCCCTCCGCAGTTTCGACATTCATATTTCGTAATTATGTGGACAAAACACACAGATTACCTCATTACTATTTGTCAACTATAAAAGGCCTCACCCGAAATAGGCATAATTCCAGACTGAATGCCTTTAATCGCCCTAAATGTCTATAATTGTTATCTAACCTGTGATCTCACATGTTCAATAATTCCCGCAGGTTAGTAAATTGGTCCACTTTATTAAAATATGACCAATTATGAACAAGTTTCCCACCACTGTGCAAGCAATGATACCAGCCCTTCGCGTATGTCAGAAACGAGCATACTTTTAATTAGTAACTATAATCACACTTTAAATGTACGTAATAGTCTAATGTTATATCATATTCAAACATCTAATTTTAACGCTTAACGTATTTTTTATTTAACATGTTACCAACACATGCTGGCATTTCAAATGATGGACTTGGGGAGGAAGAACTAGCTGAAAAATATATGTCTTAGCCAGTATCTATACTCATGCGTGAGTATATATCAACATAATCTGGAACATCAAAAGCAAATTGATTTCCAACCATAAATCATGCAGTTTCAAGCATTAAATACATTATAAACAATTTCACTGCAAAATAACCCACTTCTGATGGCGACAACAAAATAGGGTCTCTGCAATGAACATCGAAAGATCGCTCATTAAAGCAATTACAACACATATAAGGGAAGTGGGAAGAGGTGCCGACATACTGGCAGAGCCACCTGACTTCACAGTATAGTCTTCCGGTTAACCTATGTTAACGCACATAACAAGAATCTAACAATTCGTGATATGTGTTGTATCTCAGGTACGCAACATGTGGCAACTTCGGTGATATGACCACACGGTCCCTAGCACCGGCATAAGCGGTATTAGATACAAATCTAGAGAGCTATGGGTGCACTCCGGAGATTCTTTTTTTCGGCATGGAATAGACTATGGGTCCGTTTTTAGGCCACCAGTTGTCGCAAAACCTTCAACCCAAATCACTTATATGTATATATTTTCTGAAAGAGCATGATGAAACTATTATTTTAAGATATAACACTGCTATGTTATAGAAAAATTTAACTCGAACATTCTCCTCCATGCTTGCTTCATTTTTCCTAGAAAACCCCTTAAAAATGTCGAAAAATGGTCAAATTCGGTTCAATTTCCAGAAAAATCTGTAAGAGCGATTTCAATTAAACTTCTTACTCACGTTCCCTGGTCCGGTCTCAACTTAAAAAGGCAAAAAAGGGGGTGTTAGTCTAACCGTTTTTTGTCCGATTTTCTTCCCGTAAATGAGTCCCGATTTTTAGGCACACCCAAGGGGCATAACTGAGGCAGGACAAACTTTACTACATGATCCCGATCAGCGTGTAGACGAAGCCAGCACTCGATTTGTACGTACTCGTTTGCAGCGTTGATAATGCTGAATAGGATGGCATTATAGATATAAGCTATTAAGAAGACAAGAAGAATTATGATGTAGCAGAACAAGGGCAGTCTATCGTATAATGAAATTAGAGAGGGGCCATTACTGCGAAACTGCGGAGGGCCACCTATGATGGAAATGCTCTGACAACTCGTATATTGGTAATTAGTGAGCTGTTTCGCTGTGACAACTCGTACACTGGGGATTGGTGAGCTGTATCGTCGTCAGATGAAAATGACGGCATTTAACACAAAAGACTAGACCCAGCTACGACATTCAATATTCAGTCGTTCCATAAAAAAGTTCTCTGCAATAACCCAAGGATTTTTTTTGCACGATCCTTAGCATCAATTCCAAATATGTGCGTTGATGGGTAAAATGCCAGACCCATTTTATTTTCTATAAAAGTGTATTTCTGACATATTTGTTATGTAAATATAGTCGAAATTGCAGAACCCATATTATTGTATTTCTGGAACAGTATTTCGAGAGCCTGATTACGTTTCGCTTCCTTGGACCTCTGTTGACAGTTCATAGAAAATTTGATTATTCTAATACCAGGCGTCAGATTCGAAATTCAATATTCTGCCTTTATTATTAAAATACTGAAAAACACAAGAGGGATTCCACTAAAAAGAGACGACCGAGAGTTTTCTTCAATGTCAACAAGACATCGCGAAATATTTATATAACATTCTGAACACTGAGCATTAATTAGTATCCAGATGAATCTTCTAGAGCATAATGTATCTCAATCACGCTTTCATTACCAAATGGCACTTGTTGGCGGCTAGTGTCTTATTGTAAAGCGTTTTATCAACCACCTCGCTGGGGGTCTAGAGTAGTATATAAAACCCTTTTCGACGTAACTTGACCCCAGAAATTTGCATAATTTGTGGCGGTCACGTGGCGGAGAGGTCAAGTGAACTATAGTTCCGGCAGGATGACCAAAAAAGCTACCTCCAGCCCAGGAGAGTTCCAATTGTTGCAGGGAATGTATTCATCCGCGGTGATGCGGTCTGGCGGTGATGCGGTCGCGGGAAAAAGCTTCCGCGGAGAAAAAGTAGTCCCTAGATAAAATGGTCCGATTGGGTCAAGTGAGGTATCAAAGTGAAGCATTCGTGGAGGGGCATCTGATGGGCTGGGTGTGGGATTGAAATATCGGCATTCTGCGCATGCGCGGTGGCCAAAGTGTATGGAAAGAGACGTTTTGGGATCTAGGGGAGCCCCTAATGGTCCGATGGGGTCATATGAGGTATCAAAGTGAAGCATACGTGAGGGGGCATCTGACTGGACTAGTGGCTCGAGCGTTGTCACCATTCTACGCATGCGCCGAGAGGGAATTGTGGGAAAAGGGTGTGGAAATAGACGTTTTGGGAGCTAGGGGAGCCACTAACTGTCCAATGGAGTCGAGTGAGGTATCAAAGTGAAGCATAGGTGAGGGAGCATTCGACAGTATGGCTGGGACGTAAAACTGACGTCATGCTGCGCATGCGCAGTGGAGAAAGTGTATGAAAATAGACGTTTTGGGATCGAGGGGAGCCCCTAATGGGCCGATGGAGTTGTATGAGGTATCAATGTGAAGCATACATAGAGGAGCATGCACCTGGACTAGTGTCTCGGCCGTTGTCTACATTTTGCGCATGCGCAGACAGGGAATTGCGGGAAAAGGGTATGGAAATAGACGTTTTGGGCTCTAGGTGGGCCACTAGTGGTCCGATGGAGTCGTATGAGGTATCAAAGTGAAGCATACATGGAGGAGCATCCGACTGGACTATTGTCTCGACCGTGGTCACATGCTGCGCATGCGCAGTCTGGCCGTAGTACAGAAATAGACGTGTTGGGGTCTAGGGGGCCACTCATGGTCCGATTGGATCGAGTGAGGTATCCATGCGAAGCATTCGTGAAGGCGCATCTGATGGACTGTGTGTGACGTAGAACTGACGTCATTCTGCGCATGCGCGGTAGACCGAGACTATGCAAATAGACGTTTTGGGGCGAGAGGGGCCACTAGTGGGCCAATGGAGTCGAATGAGGTATCAAAGTGAAGCATAGATGAGGGAGCATTCGACGGTATGGCTGGGACATAACACTGACGCCATGCTGTGCATGCTCAGTGGAGAAAGGGTATGGAAATAGACGTTTTTGCGGTTGGGGGAGCCACCCTGGGTATGTTTAGTATGTTCACAGCAAAACAAATTGAAATATCAAACACCATGTTTTATTATTTAACGCATTGTCACATTAGGTACAAGTGTTTACTCAGCTCAAGTCAGCGATCAGCATGTAGACATAGAGAGTATGTACGGCATGGTATTCATCAGTGCACGGGTGACGCATTCAACCGATGGGGGTGATCGGTCAGCTTGGTAAGGAAAAACGTGACATTGGTTACCCTCTCTACCACCCATTGAATGTTGGGGCGTTGACGATGTGCCCATCTCAATGCATCCACGGTGTCCAGTATCTCCAGCATCGTCTCTAGTGACCCCCGGTTAATGATGGTGACCGGCTGGTCAAACACATGGGCTTATCTTCACTGGGTCTCACCTTCCGTGGCTCCTCTTCAGTAGGAGGTTGTCGTTCATGCTCATGGGCATGAATCAAACGTTGGTGTCGCAGCAACTGACTGGTCAGTTTGAAAAGCCGACCACAATCCTCGCATGGACGCTTGGTTGGCCCATGAATTGAACGTTCATGGCGCAGTAAAGCATCTTGCCGATTAAATGACCGTGTGCAGGTTATACAAGTATACCGTCCGCCGTTGTGGATGGAGGACTCGTGTCGTCGTAAATCTTCCGGGCGAGTAAACAGCTTCTGGCAAGTAGTACAAGTGAATATCTTGGTGGTTGACAGAGTGTCTGATGAAACGGCCAGGCCGGTTTCCTTTTATAGCACGCTAGCGGGTGATCTATTTTTAGCACACTCACTTCAAGTACCTCCAAGTCGAGACAGGAAGGCTGGTCAGGCAGGCAGGTGAGATAGCTCCGTTCGGCAAGCCGATGAATGTACCAAACACCTAAAAATTTCCATTTTTATACCTTTTTTTTCGTGACATTCGGGTGTTTTCGGCCATTTCCGTAGGTATCTTCGGTCTTCTCCGGATGTTTTCGGGCATCTCCGCCCCTCTCCGGTCACCTCTTCGGGTAACTCCGGGTCTTTCCGGTCATCTCCGCCACTCTCCGGTACTCCCCGGATCTCTTTTTTGGACTAACCCATCAGAATAGTACAAGCAGGCAGGCTGGCAGGCAGGTAGATTTGGTCAGGCAGGCAGGTGAGTTAGGTCAGAGAGCACCGTAGGGTAGTGCAATGAATACGCCAAACCACTAAAAATCTCCTCCTTTTATACGTTTTTCTACATGCCGCCATTTTGGACACGCCAGTTTGGGGCACAATGGCGGCATGCCATTGGACATGTATAGAGTGACGTCACTTCCGGTTTTTCCAGAATGCTCAAACACTACCTCCAACTTTTCCGGCCCGCACCCTGGCCCGCCCCGGCCGCAGCGCGCGGGTTGTCCGGAAGTGCGCGTCAACACCGGCAGTGTGTGCTCGGATGCATGTCGGATCAAAAGGTCTCCCTTTCGGCAAGGTTCGGCGACAATCGATATATACAGAGCTTGAACCCCAAAAAGGGGATTGTAAATGAACCTGGGAAGGATAGGCAGTTCCATCTGGTCCAATCAGCGGTCGAGAAAAAAGAGCCAGGGTTTTTCCATATTTAAAAATACATAGAACTTATAGTAATAAACTTAATCTATACGTCTTCATTTACACGCACCTCAATCAAATGCCCGCTCCAAACCTAGACCAAAACACGTACTTGGTCTGTGGGCTGATTTCATTGGCTCTCTATTTTACTATAGTGCTCTTGCATTCTAACATTGATGGGTTACATTTTGGCCCCATCCTACACCACTGATTTCAGTTTGACTGAATCTCCACATTGGGCATTTATGCATTATGAATAAAACACACAAGACAGGGTTTTTTGGTGAGATCTCATTTTTTTTATTCAGTAACAACAACAACGTGAGAACAACCACGTGAAAACTGAAGCCCAGAACAAGGGGCTTGTACATTGAAAGAACTGAAGCCCAGAACAGGGGGGCTTGTACATTGAAAGAACTGAAGCCCAGAACAGGGGGCTTGTAAACTGAAGCCCAGAACAGGGGGCATGTGTACATTGAAAGAATTCAAGCCCAGAACGGGACTTGTACATTGAAATGATGGGCGGCCCAGTCATATACGAGTACATCTCGGTCCTCGGCCTTGGGGTACTCGTCAAACATGTGGACGATCGTCTGCATGGAATGTCCCCGGCATCGATGGTACAGGTAAAGCAAGCAATATTTTCCGCACACGATACTGTCCAGGCTTTGCAACGTTTTAGTATTCCAACACCACGTCTCTGTGCCTTGATCCATGAAGTCTGTTAAATCGGGATGGAGGGGTGGTAGGCCGTACGGATCAAAGTATTCGCCCTGCTCTTCTGTCAAGTACACGGCCACCCAGTGTTGACCAGGTCGATCCATCGGGTCTGTATTCAGGACGTAAGCAGCAGGATACACACGGTCTAATGGGAACACATCTCGGGCGAACACTCCTTGAAACACCATACGTGTTCCTGGGTCAATCTCCAGCACATTGCTTATCTGGTCTGTATCCATGCTAGGTGGCGTAATCACACAGGACGTTACGGCTTCTATCGATTTGAATAATGTTGTCAAACTCAGCATAGCAGATCACATTGATGGTTTTCGGTAAAGGTGTCCCGAAATGCAGTTCCAAGCGTAAGTTGCCTTTCTTGACGAGACTCAGTTGATGATCGTTGTCTAAGGTGGGGGTCAGATCGAAACAGAACAATGTGTATCCTTTGCCGAAATCGTCTCGACTGATTATATTTCCCTCGTCTTGGTAGATTTGGCCAGTGGCTGTGAAGAGGATCAGATAGCTCCGGATGTAATTGACCGTCCCGAAGTTAGGTTGAAAGGGCCGTGTCGGTACCTGTTGGCCATCCACATGCAGGGCCACGAAGTTGATGTTGAACGCTTTTAGGTTGAACGGATTCCTCGAGAGAGTCCCATTGTAACTCACGTTTTCCACACAGGCTAGGGTTAACCGCTTGGGCAAATCCCCCAGGAACAGGTTTTCTTGATTGACAATCATATTGCCTTTAGGAACGGAAAAGACCTTGGTCTGTACTCGTCGAATCGGGTACTGGGCTGGTTTTTTCTCCAAGGCTCTGATGTGACCCAACTGTACACCTGGGCTCGGTTTCACTTTGCGTACAAACAGACTGGCTTCTTGGATGACAATGTTATACTCGAGGTCCTCACTCGGGGCCATCAAGGCAAACGCAGGCGTTGCGCGCACTAGTCGTATTTTGACAGGTACTCCATTCAAGAGGTACCGGTCCTGCATGAATAAGTCCGCATGCAGACGTCCCATCATATCGACCGAGTGACTCTCTGCTGTTACATCCACTCTCTCCGCATAGCCGTCATTATCGAGACTCGCGCGGCTGTCAAATACGACTTTTTAGCGTCACGTCCGTAGGATAACAGTGTTTCGATGTAGGCTCGGTACGGGTACGTGTTCGTTGAGGCGCTCACCAGTTTATCACTCAGGGCTATATCCACTTGCTGGAATAGCGAATGAAGCCAGAGATTCACTGGACCCACCGGTGCATCTGCTTTGAGGACTGATTCATCTTTATTGGTGATTTTAGCTTTCACATATAGGTATGTATGAGCTAAATCCAGGTAGGTCGTATCTGCGTTGGTGATGGTGAATTCAATGGGGCATGTGGCTGTAATGCTGGAAAGGGGCAGATGTTCCACCCATTGACCCTCTTCGGCACTGGTCTGAGCAGGTGGGACGGTACATAAATCAAATTCACTGTTGGTAGAAGGACACGACTCGGCATGGATGAAAGCCATCTTTAAGAAAAGATATCCTTGGTCTTCGATGTGCGTCGTCGCTGGGTCGGTCGTCGACTGGTGCGTGGTCTCGGTGGTGCAGGTCTTTTATTCCCTACGGTGTGTTGTGCTTTGGTGACCAAGACGCCTCCTGCTTCTTTGGCTCGACGTTTCAGTGCTTCTTTGGGCGCCGCACCGCCCAAGACATCACCCGCGACTTGCAGTCCACTGCGCACCGCTTGTTTGCCGATCGCTTTCACCCCACGCGTCACCAAGGGGAGGAACGTTTTGACGATGCTCCCGAGTATGTTCCCCAACCCATGTCCTCGGAAAGCTACCCCCGGCCTGTTTGGTGTAATGATCGACGTAACTGGCTGTATGGCATTGATAAGGCACCTTCATTATGTAAAGTGAACCGCTCGGACTTGACGGAAATGAAATGTCAGCACCACTTTCCCACGCTCGAATGCAATCGGTTGACCGGTGTCGTCTCTTATATCGATGGCGATGGAGCTAATATCGGTCTGACTGACCGGTAGATACACGATATGCCTGGAACTGTGGGTGACTTGAGCTCCATACGTGCCTTTCACCGGGCAGACGCGCAGTAGAGGTACGTTGCTGTCGCCGACAATGTGTGCATCGACCACGTCCGAGTAGATGTACAGGCTATACATACCACCACGCATGTCCATCGGGATGTGGGCTCTCTCGCTGGTGGGGCCAGCGTACCCCCGTAGATTGAGACCCAGCATTTGCTGTAGGGTAGGACTGAGTTCGACACTCACGTTGGGGCTGAGCGTGAGACTGGCCTTGTCGTTGTGTGCGTTGTAATCGAAGTCCACATGATTTTTGAAGGGGAAAGATTTGATGGGTTTTGAAGTATTCGTGACGTCTCGTAGAGACTTATAATGCATCAGACTTTTTCTCAGTCCACTCACGAACTCCTTGGGGGTATCGTATTGACCTTCGGGTAGTTTGAGTCGAGTTTCTTGTCCTTCGTAGGTCACCTCGTACCATACTTCATTGGCTCGCACGTTGTACCACGAGAAAGGGTATTGGATATCCACGAGTCCACATTCCCAGCGTCCAGGTAAATGCAACGGTTGTGGTAACTGGGTCACGTACGAAACACATCAGCCGAGCTGTTACTGGGTAGGGTGAGGTAAAACATGACGTCTGAGCTGTCCTGCTGATGCTGTTGGTTTTAATACTTCTCCCAGCCCTTGGGCGCTAATCGTCGTGATGGTCGCGGTGACTTAGCTCTTGGTGGTTGCAGGGGTGGCGTAGTAAAAGGGGTGAAAACGTAGGTGCCCGCCGTGGTGGTGATTTGGGGGGTGACTCCGGTTCCCACTCGCTTTCCCGAGAAGGTTGTGGTGGTGTACTCACATTCTGCATGAAGGCCCAGCGCTCGGGGTTCCCCACCAATTCCTGTGGTACATGCATGTCTTTCAAGCCTTGAGCGAAGACCTCCCATCCTCGAGGATTCGTGTGCGTCCTGCGTTGACGCATCAGGTCATTCACTAAATCCGTCATGTGGGTACCGGGGACCACCTGATTCTGTACCAGGAGTTCGCCTTTATCATTCCAAGTCATGTTAGGATTCTGTTTCATCCCTTGTAATACTAGGCCAGCTTGTTTCTTGAACGATGCAGGTACACTCTTCAGGGCTTCGTCTTCGATCAACTGTGGAGCTGTGGGTGGTACCCCTTGTAATGAAAGTTGTTGAAGCGGTGCTGAGGTCGGCAGTGTGTCACGTGGTCTTGGTGATGGTGGTGCTGGGGTAGAGAGGGGTTTGTATTGGTCCATTAACGTCATCTACCGCTGAAGCGTGTCATTGTACTGTTGTACTTTCTCACTGTCGCTTAACCCCGGTCGTTGTAAGATCTGACGCATCTCTTCATTGAGGGTGTTTATCGTCTTCACCGTAGAAGGTACGGGATACGGTGATTGGAGGTTTTGAAGGAGCCGAGGTTCGACGAGGACCATTTTTTTCGTGTGGTTCATTGTCGGCCGAAGAGTCCACCCAATACTGGACCCATTACGGAAGCGGCCAACGGTGCTAAGATGGCCCCGAGAAAGCCGCCTTTCTGTAACACCTTTTTCGTTTGTGTTTGAGAGACTCGCTTCTGGACTAAGGTCCTTAGACCTGTCTTATGCTTGGTCAACTTCGCCTTCTGAGCCGGAGTCAGTGGTACGTTGCCTTTTAAGATATTGAGTCCAATCTTGCACAGACAGCACACGAGAGCAGGGTCTGCACCGCGTACAATGGTTCGAACCAACTCGGGTGGGACCGTCTTCAATACACGGAGCGTCGGAGCGTGCTTCCGTACTCGCGCAGACATCATGTACAACTAATGCTAGAACCCACAACTCTGCCCTTTTTATCTACCTCAGAGAACAGAGACAAAAATTAACTATGCTGTGGTATTCATTCTTTTATTATCCCCATCATCAAAACACACACACCCCAGCTGGGGGAGCCACTGTAGGTGTGTTTACATTATTTTTGCATGTACACGTGGTGAGTCTCTCCGGGAAAGATGCCGGTCCGTAGTCGAAGGTGTTCGGGGGTGGCTTGCTTCAGGTCGAAGAGCATATACCCGTGCTGAGGGGTTGTCGCATCTTTAAAGGCTTCCAACGCAAACGCAGTGCGTCCAGGGTACATCTGTCTTGCCAGGTGCAGCAGTTGAGTGGTATCTCTGGGGTTTTTGAAGACCACCATGTAGTGGGCATTTAAGCTGATGTTCCGATGATCTTTGTTTTTACTGAAGAGATTCTGCATAATGTAGATGATGCTGAGCCGTCGATGATGGCTGCCTTTGGTAAAGAGTTGGGTTACAAGCGTCTAATCCGTCATCCATAATTCAGCCGTCGTCCATTAGAGAATATCCGCGCCCATAATCCAAAGACCTATTCCATATTCCATATAACAGTATTAGCACCAAATTCAAAAAGACAATCATAGTATACATAAACATAGGCTTGTTTCCTGCAAGAGAGAAGCGGTCAACAGTTTTCAATGATGCCGGCAAGACATCATGATGTTCCAAAAATATCAAATCCGTATCGCTGATCAGTATTCTTAATCCATAATATTCGTTGTAAAGTCGCCATCTGAAGAATGATGTATCTCAGTCACGCTTTGATTGTGACTGTTCATATGAGTACCATGAGGATCTTGAAGTACATGGGTTCATACAGCCCCTAGCCCCGGGTTAAGCGGAATTAGACACAAGTTACGAAACGTAGCGCCATAGATCTTGCACGCTACGTTCGTATTTTTTTATCAGCATGCGATATGTATTGCCAAATTTGAGAAACTTTGAGTGGAGGCGTTTGGTGGAATATCCCTGTTTTATAAGTTTCTGTAACAATGTTTTGTGACGTTGATTAAAATCGTCACATTTAACACAGGATCTAGCAAATGCTACTAAGCGAGATATGTATACGCCATATGCAGGTCCCACTGGAATATTACTGTCCAGACTGTTCGTCTTCGCCATGAGATCATCCAGAACCGCCAAGGTGTCGGGTTCCAAATCGGTCAGGTTAGGTAGGCTTTCCACGAACGTGATGTGGGGCATTGCTGCATACGCTGCATACGCTGCCTGCCATTCTCCGTAACACCACACGACTCGGGCAATGGGTGGAGTGATCATGCTGTCGGCGTGTTCGAGGAGCTTCCTGACGAAGTGCGTTTTGCCGGAACCCGTCGGTCCTGCGATGACGCAGGTGAAGGGATGCTGCCACCGAGGGTCCATGGTTGGAGGTGTATCCGTTGTCGTGGTAATCCCCTCTTGTAAATTTCGTACGAGTGAACTGGAGTGGTGGGTACAACGTCGGTTGTCGTTGTCTGTTCACTGTCAGGGATGATGATGGTGGTGGGTACAACGTTGGTCGTCGTTGTCTGTTCACTGTGAGGGATGAAGTCCGGTGGGTCGTGAGACGTAGTGGGTGTACTTGGCGTAGGTGTGGAGCTCGTTGTGGCTTGTACACGGGGTATGGTGATAACTGGGCTCGATACGACTGGTGCTCTCTGTAGACCGGTTTCACTCACAGCTGGTGTTCTCAGTTGGTTAAGTAAAGTGCTGACATAGGCTACGTCGTAAAACACACCTCCGTACAACACACTCAGTAGGGTTAGCACTATCACCACAAAGCTCACTTGCACTTTGCGCGTTTTGGGAGACGCTGTGTTCAGAGACGGTTGCACCGTGTTCATGGTCGAACGTGGAATGAAGGATGACGGCAGTGGTGTCTGGCTTTATAGTCGTTTTACCTGGTTGGCTGCGACCCAGGAATTGAAGGAACTGGGCCAGCCTTGCCATTTCACGAAATGAAACAGTTTGCCACATCGACGTTCCGTTTTCAAAATCTGCTCCACCGTGTAGTAGTCTTGCTGTGAATTTACGACAGGCTGTAATTCCGTCTCGTAGAACGTGCCTAGCAACGGTTCTCCTTGAAGATCTTCCAGTTCATAGACTCGCCGCTGTCGGGGTAGGTGCCGTTTAATCAGGAAGTGCTCATCGCTCCAGTTGGGCAAGTAACTTTTCTCGAACTTGCCCTTGACTTTACTGATCCGTACAGGGTCCCCGACCTTGAACGCCGCCTTCGGTGCTCGTTGCGATTGTATGGGGTACAAGACACGCCGGACTTGGGCTTCATTGCGTTGGGTCACGGTAATGGGGGCTCTCTGTATACTCCGGTGATAGGCTCGATTGTAACCCCTCACAAGTTTCGGGAGAACATCGATGTACCGCCTTGTATTCTTATAGGTGAAATATTTATACATGCGACCTTTGAATGTCCTGTTGAACCTTTTCACCACGGAAGCCTTGGTCTCGTTGTACGTATGGAAGAGGAAGGCCTTCTGTTTCTTGAGAAAGGCTTGAAACGGTCTGTTGAGGAATTCCGTGCCTTCGTCGGTTTGCAAATACAAAGGTTTGCGCCCGGTCATGAAGATGTCTTTGAACGCCGCTATGAGATTCGCCCCCGTTTTCGTCCGGATGGGTACCACCCACGCATACTTCGATAGGATATCGATGCACGTCAAGATATACCGATTCCCATCGTTGTGTTTGGCAAAGGCGCTCATATCGACCAAATCCGCTTGCCACTGGGCATTTATTCCTCCCACGATGACCCGGTTCCGTAGAAAATGGCGACGGACATATCGATGTAAGGTATAGGTGTCTTGTTTTCTTAACCAATCTTGGACTTGAGCACGTTGTATCCCTTGGGGTTTGGCCGCTCGATAGAGAGCCGTCAATGCACTATAGGCCGCCGGACTGTCGAGACTGTAGTATAAGTTATCCAACACCTTCTCCCAGCGCTTCATGGTGACAAATGATGATGGACCCTGGCTCTATCGTTTATTTATAACGGGTATATATTGGGCCAGAGTTTCTTTCTGATTTTCTTCGTTGGCTTCCACAGTGTCCATGGTAAATGACCAGTCCAACTCGTCTGATGACCGCTTGATAAGCACTTCGTCCACATCTACCACGGCATCTTCCAGTGCAGAGCATAGATCAGGGTGAAGGGTAAAATGCACTGTACCTCCATCTAGCCGAGCCAATTGAGCGAAGAAAGGGCCGCGTCGGATGTACACATCGTGGCCCAAGTGGATGAGGTCGCCGTCCAGTTCACCAGACAACACCTGTTTGAATTCGGTCCAACCCTCCCGGGACAGACGAATGTGGGCCGGGCACGGTTGTGTAGGGTCCGCATCACAGATGTCTCCGTGCAGGAAAACCTCGGGGGTCAAGCTGAGATACGCCAGTAAGATATGCTCCGCCATGGTCAGGACGTGAATGGTACCAGATTTGACTGTCTCTCGTATTTATAGGGAGAACCACGTGGGATCAAAGGATCGGGTGGTCATATCACTGGGCTGACTGAGTCTAGCCGGGTAATCAATGACATAGTCGTCTGGTTCATGGCTAGACAGTTGTTCATTGGGTTCAGCCAGCGCGTCCTCAATAGCACGAGCCCACCCCAACTGGTCTGATGACCGCTCGTCCGGTGTAAACAGCTGGTCCACGATAGGCACCACTTTCTCCAAGGCTGTCCACAGATCGGGGTCTAGGGTGAAGCCTCGCGTAGGGTCTTGGTAGCGGCTCAGGCGTGGGAAGAACGGTCCACGGTGTACGTAGATGGCATTGTCTATGTGGATGAGGTGTCCGTCGAGCTCGCCGCTCAACACCCGTTTAAATTTTGTCCAGCCGTCACGGTCTAGCGTAACCGTATTCGATACGGTCTCAGCGAGCGACCAGCAGCCATCTCCACGGTCTTCCACGAGGGTGACTTTATCTTCATAGACGTGTAACCCCACCCCGGGTGTAAGGGGAAGGATGGCTCGTAGAACTGGTGACATGCTTGACCCAATGACGATCGGTGAATGACGCACACTGTGTCTGACCCTCGTATTTATAGTCAGGTCCTACTGTCAATGCCACAGCGCCAGGGTCAATAGAGCACAGACCATGACTAGGCCAACCAGTCGTCGCTGATTCCGGCGTGCGCGCTCGTGGTCCATAGCCCGAGCATCAAGGATGGCTATCATAGTCCAGTAGTAGTGCGTGATGGCACACCTCTCCATCGAGTGCACTCGGTCGAGGACCGCTTCTGTGAACTCGTTCAGGATCTGCGTCGCCCCTCGTTGTCGTCGCCATCCGAAAACATGGACCGGACCACTGCTCGATAACCCGTGAGTGAATTAACCACGGTGGCATGCTGTAAAAGGCGAGTCGCATAGGGCTGGATCTCCGTCATGGCTCTGCAACCGTAGGAATGACGGTGTGGGATCCAGCGGGAGGTGTTTTATAGACCAGGTCACACATGCGCGCCTAGACGTATAAGGTCAATAAGGTTAGAAATGCGCTTTTTTCTACTACGCCCTGTGACGGCCCTTCGTGAAAGTCCGTGATTGTTCGATAGTGTAATGTTATTTTGTATAGGATTTCATTTAACATGAGATTTCACTAGTCAAAGCTTAAGCACAAAATGAGGACAAATAAGCCAATGATTGACGCGCGCGCGCGATGCGGCCGGAGAACCCGCGCTCGCGCGTGCTGCGGCCGGGCCGAGCGGCCCAGGCCGGGCCGGGAATTTGGAGGTAGTGTTTGAGCATTCTGAAAAACCGGAAGTGACGTCACATCCCATTCACCCACACCGGAAGTGACGTCATACCCCTCATTTTACATGCACCCAGCCATAGCCCCTTCACGAATGCTTCACTTTGATACCTCACTCGACTCCATCGGACCCTTCGTTGGCCACCTAGACCGCAAAAACGTCTATTTCTATACCCTTTCTCCACTGCGCATGCGCAGCATGACGTCAGTTTTACGTCCCAGCCATACCGTCGAATGCCCCCTCATCTATGCTTCACTTTGATACCTCATTCGACTCCAATGGCCCACTAGTGGCCCCTCTCGCCCCCAAAACGTCTATTTGCATAGTCTCGGTCTACCGCGTATGCGCAGAATGACGTCAGTTCTACGTCACACCCAGTCCATCAGATGGGCCTTCACGAATGCTTCACAAGGATACCTCACTCGATCCAATCGGACCATGAGTGGCCCCCCTAGACCCCAACACGTCTATTTCTATACTACGGCCAGACTGCGCATGCACAGAATGTGACCACGGCCGAGACATTAGTGCAGTCGGATGCTCCTCCATGTATGCTTCACTTTGATACCTCATACGACTCCATCGGACCACTAGTGGCCCGCCTAGACCCCAAAACGTCTATTTCCATACCCTTTTCCCACAATTCCCTGTCCGCGCATGCGCAAAATGTGGGCAACGGCCGAGACACTAGTCCAGGCGCATGCTCCTTCATGTATGCTTCACATTGATACCTCATACAACTCCATCGGCCCATTAGGGGCTCCCCTCGATCACAAAACGTCCATTTTCATACACTTTCTCCACTGCGCATGCGCAGCATGACGTCAGTTTTACGTCCCAGCCATACCGTCGAATGCTTTCTCACCTATGCTTCATTTTGATACCTCAATCGACCCCATTGGACCAATAATGGCTCCCCTAGCTCCCAAAACGTCTATTTCCATACGCTTTTCCCACAATTCCCTGTCTGCGCATGCGTAAAATGGTGACAACGCTCGAGCCACTAGTCCAGTCAGATGCCCCCTCACGTATGCTTCACTTTGATACCTCATATGACCCCATCGGACCATTAGGGGCTCCCCTGGATCCAAAAACGTCTATTTCCATACCCTTTGGCCACCGCGCATGCGCAGAATGCCGATATTTCAACCCCACACCCAGCCCATCAGATGTCCCTTCACGAATGCTTCACTTTGATACCTCACTCGACCCAATCGGACCATTTTATCTAGGGACTACTTTTTCTCCGCGGAATCTTTTCCCGCGACCGCATCACCACCAGACCGCATCACCGCGAATCACCCTGCAACAACTGGAACTCTCCTGGGTTGGAGGTAGCTTTTTTGGTCATCCTGCCGGAACTATAGTTCACTTGACCTCTCCGCCACGTGACCGCCACAAATTATGCAAATTTCTGGGGTCAAGTTACGACGAAAAGGGTTTTATATACTACTGTCTAGTAACACCCCAGCCACCAGTCAGATTTTTGGACCGCATTCGGGGCCTTCGCGCACATCGCCGGAAATGACATCATATATAGTAAAATAGATATTTACCGAACATTTCGATTACTTTTCAACTCTGCATAATACCTCTGTTGACCTAGCGTTAAAAAGAATTATCTGGAGATAATTTTCCCTGTTTATCTGGACAGAGCATATGAAAAGTAGTTCGCTAATGTGCAACACCAAAGGAGTCGTTCGGCCGAATTCAAACTGAACCGTGCGTTGGTTGGTTTCCCCTATACGTCATAGCAACGCAGTAACGGTCAACTTCCGATATTGGTGGCAGGGATGGTAATGGAGCCTGCGAAATGGAGCATGCGCTGTGGGGAGGTTGGCGTTTTATATGAATACTCTCTCAGAGGGTTTATTAGCACGGACTTATTGTCTCAAATAAGAAAAAGTGAATGCTGGATATTGTCCATGTGAGGCAAGAACAGAAATGTGAACATTTATATCTAGCTTTTCCAATATTGTTGTATATGGAATATGTCTGTGAATTGTGGATGCGTACATTCTGAATGGACGACCGCTGAATATTGAATTACGGACGCCTGTATGCTAAATAATAGGCGTGTCTGTGTTCTGTAGAAGTCGTATGCACAATTTTCTCTTTTTTTTTCTATACCATTAGCTGAAGTGAAGGAAGATAAAGAAAAACATTGTACACTGACCTTCAAGGCTGACAAACTGCGGAAGAAGGACACAGCTAATGCATCAATTAGTGACAGGTCTGTGACCTTCAATTGTATGTTCGTCATTACTGTCGGCCGATAGCATTAGTTACTACTGGTTACAAAGAAAAGAATCTGAGAGATGCACATCATGTAGAATATGCCTTGTTGATCATAGTCCAGAAAAAAAATGTTTAGCGCAGTCAATGTTACGGGAGCATTAACTCCGATCCCATCACATTAGTATAAACTGGAATATATAAAAGACGTCCAGCAAATCGGTTTGTTGCATAAGTTTCAATGTATGTGCATGTCTTTTGGTGTGTTGTTTTGAATACTTCTGGATTGCTGGGTTGTTGTTGTTAGAATACTTAGTATTTAGTTTGATCGTCGCTATATAGCTAAAATATTGCACTAAACTTCAATTCTCTCTCTCTCTCTCTCCCTCTCTCTAAAAAGCAACCATATGACAACACAGTGAAGTCTCTATCAGCACCTCTTATTGACTAGTATACCGAATATTCTAGGATAAAGCCTGTGTATCTCAGTCGAGTTTTTGTCGCTGATGTTTATGTGGAAACTATGAAGTAACCACACGGCCCCTAGAACCGCAATTAGATACCATAGCTGGGGTGGAAGATAGGCTCAATCGGTGAATTGTCTGATGTTACTATATGAGCATTGATATATCATGGCTCGAACCCACAACTCTGTACTATTGCAACGGTTATCAACCTCTTTTAATACGAACAGGGTTCCAGCCGTGTGTGATTTACCATTATGTAAACATTTTCTGTGTTTGTTTTGAATTAGGTTTCGCTCAATTGTAATTAAAGCTTAGACGATGTTTAATCTTCACTGTATATTTCCTGAAGTTATATGCTGTAAGATATGACAACATTGGCCTTCGTATACTAACTACATCTAAATTCGGTGACAGGAGGTTTATTGGATGTATATTCATTTATTTCAGAACACTGACGGTGAGAGCTCAATCGGATACGAAACTCTATGAGAGGAGCTATGAACTTCCGGATCAGGCCAGCGGAAAGGTTCAGCAAGGACCCCTCACTGTAAAGGTGAACATACCGTCCTTTTGTGACGTAAATTAGGGAATATGTTTACCAATAGATAAAATTATATAGTAGCAAGTTTCTGCGATGCAGCATAGCTTTTGTACAACACTAACAATACAAAAATTATGCGATATGACAATTAGAGGGAACAGAGAGGCGAGTCCTAACGAAGTTAAAGCAGGTACGCTCATATGCTATTTGATATTAAAACAACTCTCCAAATACATCGAACTTTGCAATATATTCTTTCGTATCGAGGTCGCTATCAACTCGTATCAAGGTCCATACTTCGTATAAGCAATCGCGACGGAAAGCACCATTCTTTAATAAGAATTGTTGGTCTTAATTCCGTGATATATATGACATCGCATTGGAGAAATTGGATCTTCCTAAAATCCCGTTATTTTGAGGGCAGCCTTCATGAGTTACACGGGATTTAGTACATAGAAGATACACGATACAATACGCGCAGCGGCCTTCTACGGCGGCTTATTTAGCCCACAGGTGATTTTTGTTGGAGTGATTTCCTTTTACGGCTTTCCACGATACACAGTCTTTCGACACCGGTCTCTTTTTCATGAATTCGATGAGACAGAAAGACCCGCTTCATTATTCCTTCTATAATATATGACCTATTTTGACCTTCTACAGCGGCCTCATAGAAGACTGATACATGTTTTGCAGCGGTCGTCTTTGACAGTTTTCTATAGTACATCGTCTTTGAGCAACGGCTTCCACCCACTTCTAGAAGAACGCTGGTTTCTGCAGCGGCTTTCCTTAGCGGCTTTCTACCACATACAATCTTTTGTCAGCAATCTTTGTCAGTAGCTTTCCAGAAAACGTATTGTTTTTGCAACGGACTTACTCAACACTGTTGTTTTGAAACCAAGAAATGCTGAGTTACTGTTGAACATTTATGACTGCGTACAAAAGCAATAAATGGTCTCAATCCTTCAGCGTCTAGTAAACTAAGTCTATATATATACATGAAGCTGTATGCCAAGATATATTTAGTGGATAACGTTTGTCTGACTAAGAATGTGACCCGTAATGGGTTTGCGTTAAACCAAGAAATGCAATATGATCGTTGTTATGGCTAGCGAAAGCAAGGTGAACGATAACACTTTATATGTTACACAGTTTGAAATATATAGTTTGAGTGGGAAGTTTACTTGTTATAAACATGGAAGCGAAGTAGGTTTTTTGTCAATTTAGAGGTTTCTAGGTCACAAAGTTATGTCAAAAATGGGTCAGAAAGTAGGTCACATTGGAAATGACCCAATTAGTTCAGGTCACACAGACATTGACCTAATTACGCGCATTTCCATGTTATTAAGAGGCATTAGGACATGCTTTTGCCAAATTCCGTGTTTATAGATAACCTAAGTAGGTCAAATTTTCATCAAAAAAATAGGTCACCTCAGAACGTGCTGGTAACAGTTCCCTAATGCTCGTTCATGCCAAATATCAATGGTTCTACTTATTTTGCCGGAGAAATGATTCGGATCGACCGACTCACTCACTCATTACCGAACAATTTGCAAATGAGAGCCTACATGTACTACGTAGGAAAAGAAATGATATACATATAGAATCAATGGGAATGGTTTGAACAACTGATGGTAAGCTGTATTTATTAAATCACGAAATGCCACAGCCTGGTGGCAAAGTTTCAGACAAAACGTCTGTCTTTCTTGAGATCTGATGTCTCTTATAGGAGATTATGAGCCTCGCATAAAGGTCCAACAGTCTTCTTCTGAACACGTTATGTATGTGGTAAACGAGGCAATGCTACAGAATCAGTTTGCAATGTTTGAAGATCTAAAAGTAAGCTATAATTGTTAAACAAAGAAATGCTATAGTTTGTTGATCATGTAAGAATGACAAACAGTAACATTTGTCTACATGTTACAGGTCAGCGGGAGCACTCAACAATCACAGCTCCTTTTCGTCAGCTTCTAAAGATGAGATGCATGTGTGTCCAAAGAAAAACTATATAATCAGTAAAAACTGCTCTCATTTTGAGCCCCCGCGATGGTGTAATAAACGCTAGGTAGGGTGGCAGTTGTATGATCGGTACATTATTATCCACTGGGTGCGATTTTCAATCTGGGAGAAAGTTACTTCAAAAAGCGCCGGTGTTATAGAAAGCCGCTGAGAAAGGACCACAACAATAATCGAAGGTGTTGTAGATGTTGCTACAGAAAACCGCTGCAAAACTGAGCGACGTTATGGATAGGTGCCTTAAACCCCAAACACATGCACAAAATTTACTTATGTGTGTTTATTTGCACGTGTGAATAGTTACTTATGTATGTAAATGTATAACTTGCTAAGCGTTCACAAGGGAATAACAAGACATATGTAAAACAAGATACGAACCATAATGAAACTTATCAGTTCAAAGGTCAAAAGTCAAGGTCGCCATGAATTAAACAGAATTAATCATGTTACCTACATAAATTTCACAGGTGCTTTACTGTCGTAAGTCTAACAAAGCCTGTTGATATTAGTCACAATAACAATTGCCCTGAGCCAAAAATAAGGTCAAAGTTTCCTGTTTGACGGTTATAATTTATAGGGATATACGGGATAAATGTTCCACTGAACAATGTTTTTCCAAAAATTGATTGAACAGTATTATCTCGGTTTTACTCCAAATGCAAGGGGTGCATATTTGCTATGCGTTCACATGACCAGATGCATGCAGTGCAAATTTACACGTGTAAATATACTTTTGCACAACCACTGGATGAGATGCAAATTTACTTTCCGTGCAACATACACATGCGTGCAGTTGCGTTCACATGCCGAGTTTGCACACGTGTATTTGATGCACACGTGTGCAGTTGCGTTCACATGCCGAGTTTGCACACGTGTATTTCACTTTGCATAGTGTGCAAATCTACACGGGGCTTAAGACGATCGCTGCACGAAGAGTTGTAGAAAGCCGTTGAGAAAGACCACTGCAAGAATTAACAATGTTCTAGAAAAGCAGTGTAGAAGGCCACTGCTAAAACACCTATTGCAGCTGCTGAGGTCAGACCTGGACAATCTGTTTAACAGTACCATCCGCAGCACCGACCAACACCCCTTTCCATGGTACAATCCCCTCCCCCACCGCTGTGAATATATGATATTGCTCGTCTCTCGTGATCTCTTACATGATGTATGGTCCTGTATGGAGAAGAGAACACGTATTCTTGGGAGTTGTGGCTGAGAGAGTGTTTTGTGTCTCTGGGGGTAACAGAGGCGACATCAGGCGACTGTATGGGGGATTAGGAGGGTGTAGGGTTAAGAGTAATGAACTGATAATTCCACTGCTGTCAGTCAAGTTTATTCACTCAGAGTTGTTCATCTATGTCAACATATTTTGAAGGTGAAAATTGTGTTATGATCGACGGCTTCGCCACCCAATGGCGGTGTCCTGGTGTCTGTTTTCTAGTTTCGTTCTCCGGTCATCGTTATTATGCCCCACCTGCAAATACAAATATGAAATAATAGGGTGCACCTCCCTCTCTCATAATGCCCGTTTCTCAAATGTGTTACCAGGATTACACTGATAGCAGGATTTATCTGTTAGCCATTAAGATTTTCATCTCTCCATATCCACCTGAAGATAGTCTGAATACATATATCCAGGACCTTACATTGATTTTTTTTATTTAGAAGTTTTCCTATTTTTCTTTCTTTATTTGTAAAGATTATTTTCCATTTTTTACATAGAATGAATTTTCTGAATGAAACCCTCACTTTTTTCCTGAAATCTTCATACCAGGGCTCACTAACTAATGACAATATGATTTCGTCAATTAATTGCAGGTGAAAGACAAAGAACTGGATGTTACATTCACGAAGACGACTCCTTTCAACATGTCCAGCTGGCGTGCTGCTTGATTTTTCAGGATATGTTAGCCCCGTGTGCATGACTGATCCCTGGCCCCGTACACAAAATAATATTAGGGGACGAGAGAAGTAGATAATTTTTTGGAGTTTCTGATTACATATGGACGTTCCTTCGCCTCTCCATAGGAAATATGAGTTGTGGAGTAGAGTAGAGATTTTCGAAATTCGCAACATTCCCAGTAAAAGATCACATATACAAGCCAGTACCTCTGTTTGGATATATCAGTTAGCTAATTTGTAAGTCTTATTGCCAGAAGAGACGCGTTTAATGTTTGACCGAACGCGCTACTTATTATGTTCCTCCGTGACTTCGATATCTACTCGGCTCTCACGATTGAAAGCCATCAAAGGCATAAACACTACACTCTCCAGTTATAGACGGAGCCTTTCTTAACGTTCCCCTTTGTTTTCACTATCCCTCAACAGTATTTCATGGTGTTTCAGGATATAGTACATCTACCTAGTATAATCCGTGGCGTGTCCTCCTCCTCCTCCTACTTCTCTTCCTTTAGACTCACTGCACAGCGGATCGCATAGGAGTGGCCGGATAGGGTGGGGCGAGAGACCTGGGGTTTGCACTACCTGAGATTCATGGGCCAAGATTACACTCTACAGTAGAATGGGTCGACTGCGCATGCGCGATGAGTAGTGCGCGATGAGTAATATAGAAAGGGTACGCGATCTCCCTAACCCTATACATGTAGGTGTGGCGCGGTATATGGTGGGGCGAGAGACCTGGTGTTTTCGCTACCTCAGATTCCATGGGCCAGGCTTGCATCCTACAGTAGAATAGGTCGACTGCGCATGCGCGATGAGAAGTGCGCGATGAGTATAGAAAGGGTACGCGATCTCCCTATCCCTAAAAACTAACCCATGGGGGTGAATGAACCCATGGGGGTGAATGAGCCATGGGGGTGAACGAGCACTCGTTTAGATAATAATTCACACCACGAAAATGCTATACATTTGCAGAATTGATTTTGAATTCAAAAGTAGTAACTCGGGGAAGTATTGAAGAATACGTACGGTATACATAAAGAAAACAACGTACGGTAGGAAACATGTCCGGCTCATATCTAATATCCTAGTTGAGTTTCTTTCCCTGATTGACAACTCGGGTAAGAGATATTCTCACAGAGACAAACAATTTTTTTCTTTCCCACTGATACCACACTGACATTTTGGCTCAGAGCCTTGCTATGTGCCCGTGTCATGTGTCCCAAGCAACTCACGTGTTTATCATCGAAAGATAGGATTGTGTTCATGCGGTTGTACAACCGTACTTCACTTTCGCTGCTGTGGATTGTGAACCTGTTTATCTTCAACTTAGCCTTAACTTATCGGTATCATTTTTGTGTCGAGAGAGCTGGAAGGAGCCTCTCGCTGAGTTTAGGTGTGGCTCAATTGGTGTTTCAATGAAAGCCTTGCAGATTTGATGACCGATATATAGCGAACAGATGAATTGCGAATGCTTCTGCATTTGAACTTTTATTGGGAATATGAATAATTTAGCTAATTTTATAGGTTCATTTCCTATTCTCGATCATTCTCCTCCACTGGAAGAGGGTAGAGAGACCCCTGTTCATAGAATGAATCACTCTCATCCCATTCTCCGCCAGCCTCCCAGAGGTTTATCCTGTTCCTTCGCCCGCTAACCTAGGCTGGACGCTCGCCTCGGGCGAATATTTAACTGGTGCTTCGATTCAATTGCTCCATTATTTGAAATAAATACAATTATTAACGGGTGTTTGACTTGTGTTATTTATCGAGCTAAAGTGCCCACGGAGATGGGGAAAGGCTTCTCTTTGCTTACATGGTTAAGTGTATGCTGAATATGCATGTAATGTCATACTGAATCAGCGGTATGAATCCAAGAATGTTCATTTTTGACTTCCTCTTTGATTACCGGGTAGCAAACAGACTGGACACATAAAACAATGTTAAACTGGTTTACAAACTGTCCTTCTGAATTAAACGCAACATCGAAAGACGATGCCGGCGTGTTAGTGCTAGCAAGAAGCAATGACCCCGCAGACAAATATACTGGCTGCGTATTTCTAAAAACATCACAGGAACCAAGAATGATCCCTGTGATGATTTGTATTCCAGCCGCGCTTTTATTGTGACTGTTCATGTGGACATATTGAATGGTATGACTACTGCACATTTTGTCCATATCTCATACCCACTCTAATCCGCCTCAAATACCATCCGGGACATTTTTATTGGCGCAAAATAGCGTACATATCACGTTTCTTACTCCACTGAGTTTTAAATGCGTATCTTTCCGAGTCCATATCTCAGACTGCTGACACAGATTTTCTGACTTCAAAAAAAGTTTAATGTTCTCAATGGGTCTTTTTTAAATTTCAGTTTCATCTAGATCAAACCCAGTGACCCCACTGCTATTTTGAAACTCGATTCCGACCAAAACTGTGGCCTTATAAGCTACAGTATATTCCTAACCCCAGCTGGGCGTTCAATGCTATTTTTGACTCTCCATCTTCCGGGACCCCCTCGAATATTATTCTACATCCATTTGGATGAGAGTGTGTACACGTACGCTTTATGTTCTTAGTCCCCTTTGTCACTTTCCCCAAACCCATAGCAATTCGGACAAGGTTTTGCGGCCTTTTGACCAATAATCTTCCGGCCACAATTGGCGTTAGATGAACAAATTGAACTTGCTTTTCATCACGGTTACCTGCAGTGGCCTAGATTCCGTCCTGTCGAAATTTCAGGAAATGTTGACCAAACCTGTGTACGTATGGACCGGACAAACAAACAAGCAAACAAACAAACAAGCAAGCAAACAAAATGATAACTAACGAAAATTATAGTAAAATAATTTCACTACACTATAATATCAGTGTTGAAATGATAACAGTGAAACACACGAAACCAACAATCAAATAATTTATTCAAACAACTCATATCAATTATTATATCCGAAGACAGTAATTCTCCGACAAAAATAAAATCAGCAATGAATACTAGAACAAATTACACACCAATGTCAATACACCGATCAAACACTTTGCATAGTATTCATTTTTCGGTTGAAATGATCCATGTCTGTTGTAAAATTGTGTTATATAATAGTAAATAAGGCGTGCATTCATATCACTCTTATTCAGATCATATACGGTTGATGTGATACCATGTGTCATTTATACCTCGTCGGATGCTTGTTTAGATATGCTACGAATCATGGAGGTTAGAGGAGATCATTCAATTAATATTCATAAAAAGATGAATGACACTTTCTCAATTGGATTTATGAAAGCATCATGACAATACCGATTAAACGTCGAATAACAGGAAAAACATCGTTTCAACTAAAATAAAAATAAAAATACAAAAAGAAAAGAAAAGAAATTCGTTGTCTGGATTCTATTTTGGGAGGCGATATGCATTACAAGCGTCTGGTCCGTCATTCATAATACAGTCGTCGTCCATTAAAGAATATCCGCGTCCATAATCCAAAAACCTGTTTCATATTCCATAATTAGCACCAAATTCAAAAAGACATTCATAGTATACATAAACATAGGCTAGTTTCCTGTAAAAGAGAAGCGGTCAACAGTTTTCAATGATGCCGGCATATACGACACGCGCCCTCCAATACAGCAGAGACATTTCTCGATCCATCTGGAAGGTATCGAGAAAGTGTCTCGATTAAATGGACTTGAACCCTGGCAAGGCTCGGGAAGGATATAAATCTGTCAGTGATATTTAAATTAGGGCTGAAAATGAATTCAAATTTTGGTTATTAGAACTGGTAAATCTATCTGGATACGTCACCACCTAACTGGGAGGACGTATTTTCAGCCATCTGTCGATGTATTTAATCCATAATATATACAAAATCCATTATAGCATAAGATAATTGCATCGCAATAATTACTATTCAAGATAACTGATTAGTGATGAAATATGTACCGCGTGCCACGTGAGTAGTAGGTAGCCCGCAAATTGGCGTAATAGCGCCTCACTGCGCATGCGCAGAACTTTTTTGTGTGGCTGTGCGCATGCGTGATGAGGGGGCGTGGCCTATAGTGAGTGGGGTGGGTTCAAAATGGCGGCCCCTTTATTTTCTACAGACCACTTAAAGTCCGCCATTTTGAACCCACCCCACTCCCCCAGTCCACTGATTGACCTGGGTGAGTGGGTGTGGGTTCAAAATGGCGGCTTGTGGTGCTGTGTGTGTAAAATAAGGTGCCGCCATTTTGAACCCACCCCACTCACCGGGGTGAGTGAGTGCACTGGTGTGAGTGGGTGTGGGTTCAAAATGGCGGCTTGTTTTTACGGGGCTGGGAGTTGAGTATCCGCCATTTTGAACCCACCCCACTCACACCAGTGCACTGACACCGGTGAGTGGGGTGGGTTCAAAATGGCGGCACCTTATTTTACACACACAACACCACAAGCCGCCATTTTGAACCCACACCCACTCACCGAGGTCTACTTGAAAAAACGTATAAAAGCAGTCGATTTTTAGGGAAAGGGGTGTATTCAATCTGACTTACCTGACCTGACCTGCCTGCCTGCCTGCCTCCCTGCCTGCCTGCCTGCCTGCCTTCCTGTCTGCCTGCCTGCATTCTGCCTGTGTGGAATGCATGTACTGACTTGGTTCTGGGTTTTTTCCATCACGGTTGTGCGCAGGTGTATGACGTCACTTCCGGTCTGCGTGAATCGGGCGTGACCTGGGACTATGGGATGCATGTACTGACTTGGTTCTGGGGTTTTTCCGCGTGACCTGGGACTATGGGATGCATGTACTGACTTGGTTCTGGGTTTTTTCCCTCACGGGGAGGTCACGTGATCAGTTCAAGGTCATATCCATTTTTTATCGATATGTCAACCCCACACCCAGTCCATTAAATGCTCCTTCACTTATGCTTCACTTTGATACCTTACTCGATCCCATTGGTCCATTAGGGGCTCTCCTAGCTCCAAAAAGGCTATTTTCATACCCTTTTGGCCGCCACGCATGCGCAGAATCACCCTAATTCAACCCACACCCAGTCCATCAGATGCCCCTT
Source organism: Hanleya hanleyi (assembly GCA_036873755.1). NCBI lineage: Eukaryota > Metazoa > Mollusca > Polyplacophora > Lepidopleurida > Hanleyidae > Hanleya > Hanleya hanleyi. The sequence continues at coordinate 50,173 of JAVTVY010010814.1, forward strand.
CACATAAGCTTCACTTTGATACCTTACTCGATCCCATTGGTCCATTAGGGGCTCTCCTAGCTCCAAAAAGGCTATTTCCATACCCTTCGGCCGCCGCGCATGCGCAGAATACCGATAGTTCAACCCCACACCCAGCCCATTAGATGCTCCTTCACCTGACCTTCAATTTGATACCTCACTCAAAAAATTGGTCCATTTTAAAAAAAATTTTTTTTTTTGCTATCTCCTACCTCCAAAACGTCTATTTCCATACCTTTCGGCTACCGCGCATGCGCAGAAGGCCGATAGTTCAATCCCATACCCAACCCATTACATGCCCCTTCACATAAGCTTCAATTTGATACCTCACTCGACCCCATGGGTCCATTATTAAAGAAAAAATTGGGGCTATTCCATCCACCTTGCTTACTCCCTTGTCCCCCCCTTCTCCCCCATTTCCCCTTTTTTCAAACCCTTTTTTAATTGTTAAAAAAACATAGAAAATGAAAAAGATTTTTTTTGGCTCCATGAATCTTTTTTTCCTTTTTTATTAAATGTTAAAAAAAATTTTTTTGGCTATTCCATTTCCCTCCCCCCTCCCCTTGTCCCCCTACTTCAATTTTTCCCCGGAGGTGGGTACAAGATGGCGGCCGGCTTTTGTGTCGTGTGGTGGGAGGTGGGTACAAGATGGCGGCCAGTTTTTGTGTCGTGTGTGGTGTGGGTACAAGATGGCGGCCAGTTTTTGTGTCGTGTGGTGTGGGTACAAGATGGCGGCCAGTTTTTGTGTCGTGGGAGGTGTGGGTACAAGATGGCGGCCAGTTTTTGTGTCGTGGGAGGTGTGGGTACAAGATGGCGGCCGGTTTTTGTGTCGTGTGGTGGGAGGTGGATAGAAATACCATTTTACTTTTTTTATTTTACTAGTGCAATTTCAACAGACTATTACGCCGTATTAGTTCCTCATCAGCCTGAGCCCACAGTCATGGAGTCAGCCCAGCTAGTTACGCTTCGAAACAACCAAAAATTCAGTAGATTGACTACTGGTCCAGTGGGGTCGAGTGAGGTATCAATGTGAAGCATTCATGAAGGGGCATCGGTTGGGCTGGGGTGTGGTTGAACTATACCGTTTAGGTGTATTGATGATAATAAAATTTAAAGATCACATGTCCAACACATACTCACATAATGAAAGCAAGAATCGAACTTGCGTCCCCTCGAGATGAAGGATACCCGTCCAGGTTTCATTTTTTTTTTGAGGTGTACTGAAATGCTCTCTCTAATTTATGCCACGGTATCTATTTTTACAGCTGTCAACTGTTATGGTTTGGTCACAATGTTGCCATTTTCTCCCCTATATTTAGCGTCCACAAAAAGAAGAGTATATTACAGCAATTATGTTCAAGAAAACACCCCGCTAGAAAATTGTCTTCAAATTGTCTGTTGTGGGAGTATAAAAAATCCTGGTCAACAGGGGCGCGTATATTTCGTGCGACGCTATGTTGCCAATGCATTGAAATTTGAATAGGTTGTCTGCATGGGTTTCAACGCAAGTATAGTACTAAAGTCTAGCTTACCTGATAAAAGAGTTTAGTCCAGATGATCTGGGGCTGTTTTTTTCCTAGGTGGGTATAACACACCATGAAGCCTTCATCACGATGCATTCGTATGCTAAAAAATATGGGTATCACCAACCGTTCCCGTGGAGTAGAATTTCATCCACCAGCTTTCACTGTTGTGGTGCGGGTCGGGGGGCGGGAGTTTTGCACTGATGAAAACCAATGTCGTCCTCTCTCACGAAACCAAACACAAAAATTGACAAATTATACGGACTGCCACGATAAGCGAATGTATGCAACAAATAGCGTTCCGTACTGCAGATGTCCGATAAAATCCCTCCAGTCAAGGGAGGGAGGGGGGAGTGTTACAGAATGTTGATTCCACAAAACCTGTTCGGTGGCCTACATTATCGTTCAATCGCTGCTCATAAAGGCTGCGTTCAGTTCACCAGAACTGTATACACTTCGAAATCTGGGAAAGAATATCAATTTTCACGTTTCCCGTCTGATATCATACAAATTTATGCGTCCGCTCGAACACAACACAGCACACTCCCTCGATTACAGTCCACGTGTGACGGGTACATGCAGGCGATGAATCGTGCAGAGTTTCGTCACATTATTCATCTCAGCGGACACCGAAATGGAAGAAAGTTCCGTTATAAACTGCGACAGAGAATGTTCTCCAGCTCAGAAAACACAAAATGGTTTCTCAAGACCAAAATTTGCCCGGATAATAACGTCGTTCAAACCACAGCGCCATCTATACGCTTTGGTGCAAGGGAGACAACTCGGACTAGACCAATTCGAAGATCATGTCCGCTATATTTGGCCTGTATGGGTATAGGGGTGATCGTTTTTTTTTATGGCTTTTACTATGAGCTATGAGGTTGATCATGTAGAATACGATGGAAAAAATTTGAAAGTACCGCGTAGGCTTGTATATAGATCCATATAGACCCATATACACTCATATACTGGGATATTAGTATGTATAAATCCATACGGGGTGGACATGTTGGAGTCTAGGTGGAGCACTAGTGGCCCGATTGGGTAGAGTGAGGTCTTATTTTAAAGCTCTCGAGGAAATAAATAAATAAATAAATAAATAAATAAATAATAAAAAAAATCAAAAAAATCGGCGAGTAGTAGACGAAGGGAAAATTGGAAAGTACTGACCATGCCCCAGACTACTTCATATGCATATCACGGCCTTAAGGCCTATGTAAGATGTAATCTACTTCACAGTTTAGTAGTATAAAAAGCGCAAGTCCTATTGACCTTGCCCTTTCCAAAGAAATAAAATCGGCTCTATTTTACAGGAGTATATACGCAGGTCACGTGGGTTGTCACGTCACTTCCGGGTTTTCACTAAACACTACCTCCAAACATAGAAGAGTTCCAATTTTTTCCCTTAGACGTCCGTATGTTCATCCTCCAAACCCACAAGAGTTCCAATGTTCAACCGCCGGGGTGTTTTCCCGCCCCAGCGCCCCGCAGCGCGCGCGCGCGCGCGCGTAATCCCGCGTCATCCCCGGCAGTGCGCGCGCGCGACGCGGGTCAAAAGGTCAAAGGGTCACCTCCAGGTCAGACGGTCCAATGTCCAATGAGACAATGTTGCGGTATCGCTATAGTCAGAGCTTGAGCACAAAAAGGGGGATTCTAGATGAACCTGGGAAAGATGGGCAGTTCCATGTGGACCAATCAGCGGTCGAGAAAAAGAGCCAATCAGCGGTCGAGAAAAAGAACCAATCAGCGATCGAACAATCAGCCAATCGAATTGGGGTATTCACGGTGTGCTTTCGCTGACGTCCGCGCCTACATCTGGGTTCTTGTACACCCGGGTAATGGTCACTGATTGACTAATACGGTGTTCAAAGCCACTTTCATGCATTATGCTCATAGAACTTATAGTCATAATCTATACGTGTTGGACGAGTCTCTTCACTCACCGTATACACGTACCTCAATGAAATGCCCGCTCCAAACCTAGACCAAAGACACGTACTTGGTCTGTAGGCTGATTTCATTGGCTCTCTATTTTTACTATAGTGCTGTTGCATTCTAACCTTGATGGGTTACCTAGAACTTATAGTCATCAACATAATCTATACGTGTTGGACGAGTCTTTTCACTCACCGTATACACGTACCTCAATGAAATGCCCGCTCCAAACCTAGACCAAAGACACGTACTTGGTCTGTAGGCTGATTTCATTGGCTCTCTATTTTTACTATAGTGCTCTTGCATTCTAACCTTGATGGGTTACCTAGAACTTATAGTCATCAACATAATCTATACGTGTTGGACGAGTCTTTTCACTCACCGTATACACGTACCTCAATGAAATGCCCGCTCCAAACCTAGACCAAAAACACGTACTTGGTCTGTAGGCTGATTTCATTGGCTCTCTATTTTTTACTATAGTGCTCTTGCATTCCAAACTTGATGGGTTACATTTTGGCCCCATCCTACACCACTGATTTCAGTTTGACTGAATCTCCACATTGGGCATTGATGCATTAGGAATAAAACACACAAGACAGGGTTTTTTGGTGAGATCTCATTTTTTTTATTCAGTGAACAACAACAACGTGAGAACAACCACGTGAAAACTGAAGCCCAGAACAAGGGGCTTGTACATTGAAGCCCAGAACAAGGGGCTTGTAATTGAAGCCCAGAACAAGGGGCTTGTCATTAACTTAAGCCCAGAACGGGGCTTGTACATTGAAATGATGGGCGGCCCAGTCATAGACGAGTACATCGCGGTCCTCGGCCTGGGGGTACTCGTCAAACATCTGTACGATAGTAGATAAGGGTCTTCCCGGCATCGATGGTACAGGTAAAACAAGCAATATTGTCCGCACACGCCACTGGTCAGGCTTTGCAACGTTTGACTGTTCCAACACCACGTCTCTGTGCCTTGATCCATGAAGTCTGTTAAATCGGGATGGAGGGGTGGCAGACCGTACGGGTCAAAGTATTCCCCCTGCTGTTCTGTCAAGTACACGGCCACCCAGTGTTCACCGGGTCGATCCATCGGGTCCGTGTTTAGAACGTAAGCAGCCGGATACATACGGTCTAATGGAAACACATCTCGGGCGAACACCCCTTGAAAGAACCTACGTGTCTCTGGGTCATTCTCCAGCACGGTGGTTATCTGGTCTGTATCCATGTTAGGTGGAGAAGTCACACAGGACGTTGCGCGCCTTGTCCACTTGAATGATGTTGTCAAACTCGGCGTAGCAGATCACATTGACGGTGGTCGCCAGGGCTCGTGCAAAGTGGATTTCCAACCGTAAGTTGCCTTGCTTGGCCAGGGCCAGCTGATGGTCGTTCTCTAAGGTGGGGGTCAGATCGAAACAGAACAACGTGTATCCGTTCGCGTAGTCCTCCCGACTGATCATATTCCCTTCGTCCTGGTTGATTTGACCGGTGGCTGTAAACAGGCTCTGATAGGCTCGAATGAAATTCCTCCGCCCAAAGTTCGGGGTTAAGGCCGTGGCTGGCACCTGTTGTCCATCCACATGCAGGGCCACAAAATTGATGCCGAAATGTTTAAAGTCAAACGGATTCTCTGGGTAGGCTCCGCTGAAACTGGTATTTTCCACACAGGCCAGGATCAATCGCTTGGGTAGTTCCCCCAGGAACAGGTTTTCTTTGTTGGCGCCCATATTTCCAGCAGGCACAGAGAACACTTTGGTTTGTACACGTCGGATAGGGTACTGGGCTGGTTTTGTTTCCAAGGCTTTCATGTGTCCCAATTGAACGGCTGGATTCGGTTTCACTTTTCGGACATACAGGACTGCGTCTTGGATGACAATCTTATAGTCCGCTACATGCCCCTCTACGTTAGTGGCCATCAAGGCGAAGGTCGGAGGCGCCCGTATCAGTCGGATTTTGATGGGGATCTTGTTCAAGAGGTACCGGTCTTGCATGAACATGTCTGCATGCAGTCGACCCATCATATCCACCGAGGCACTGTTCGCAGTGAAAGCCTTCCGTTTGTTATATCCCCCATTGTCCGCCGTGTCCATGTGCTCGGCTGTGTCCCTGTAGAATAAAGCGGTTGTCAGCTGAGATTTTTTAGCCTCTCGGCCATACGACAACAGTGTCTCGATGTAGGCTCGATAGGGGTACGTGTTGGTGGAGTCACTGATGAGTTTGTCGCTGAGAAAAATATCCACCTGCTGAAACATCGAGTGCAGCCAGAGATTCGTCGGACCCACCGTTGCTTGGTCAGCGATTCTCGTGCCAGCTCCATTGACCACCTTGGCTTTCACATACAAGTAGGTATGGGCTAAATCCACATAGGCCGTATCCGCATTACTGGTGGTGAACTCGATGGGCCCGGTTTCGTTGATGCTGGAGAGCGGGAGATGCTCCACCCATAATCCTTGTTCGACACTGGTTTGTGTGGGCGGCACGGTCCACAAATCAAATTCACTGTTGGTGGAGGGGCAGGACTCGGCGTGGATTAAGGCCATGTTTTAAGAAAAGATATCCTTTGTCTTCTTGGATGTGCGTCGTCGCTGGGTCGGTCGTCGACTGGTGCGTGGTCTCGGTGGGGCAGCTCTTTTATTCCCTACGGTGCGTTGTGCTTTGGCCACCAAGACGCCTCCCGCTTCTTTGGCCCGTCGTTTCAAGGCTTGTCGGGGTGCCGTACCCCCCAAGACATCACCGGCCACTTGCAGTCCACTGCGTACCGCTTGTTTGCCGATTGCTTTCACCTCACGCGTCACCAAGGGCAGGAACGTTTTCACAATGCTGCCGAGTATGTTCCCCAGACCATGTCCTCGTTGCATGCGTGCACCGCTAAAGACCGGAAAGCCACCCCCGGCCTGTTGGGCATAATAGTCGGCATAGCTGCGTGCATCGCACTCGTAAGGTACTTTCATTATGCAAAGTGGGGAGCACGTGCTTGTCGAAAATGAAGTGTCAGCACCACTTTTCCTCGTTCGAATGCCACCGCTCGTCCCGTGTCATCTCTTATATCCACCGTGATCGTGTTGATATCGGTATGTCGTACGGGTAGGTACATGATATGGTTGAAACTGTGGGTGACTTGACCTCCATACTTCTTTTTAATGGGGACCACCCGTAACAGAGGTGTGTTGATATCGCCCACGATGTGGTTGTCCACCACGTCCGAGTAGACGTAGAGTCCGTACATACCCGACTTCATATCCATCGGCATCTCGCCATGGTGTTGGTTGGGACCAGCGAACGTCTGTAGATCGAAACCCAGCATTTGCTGTAGTGTAGGACTGAGTTTCACATTCACGGTATCGGTGACGGTAAGCTGTGCCTTGTCGTTGTGTACGTTGACATCGAAGAACACGTTTCTCTTGAAGCGCAAGGCTATCAGGCGTGTTGCACTATCCGTCACCCCCCGTAGCGCCTTATCATGCATCAGTCTTGACAGCCCACCCATGAACTCTTTGGGGGTATCGTATTGGCCTTCGGGCAGGGTGAGCCGGGTGTTTTTGCCTTCGTAGGTGACCTCGTACCACACTTCATTGACTCGCACGTTGTACCACGAGTAAGGGTATTGGATATCCACGAGGGCACATTCCCACCGGCCAGGTAAATGTAACGGTTGCGGTAACTGGGTGACGTACTTGGCCACGGTGTTGTCAGGAAACACATCCAGCGAACTGTTACTGGGTAGGTCAGGTAAAACATGGCGACTGAGCTGTCCTGCTGCTGCTGTTGGTTTTAATAGGTGTTCCAGGCCTTGGGCGGTTGTGTCCGGCGTCGTGTTCGTCGCGTTTACTTGCTACGTGTCACGGCTCTGGAGATGTGGGGTGTCCTGATCGAGGGTGGTTTTTTAAAGGTCTGAAAAGAAGGTGCCCGTTGTGATGGTGGTGGAGCTTTGGGGGATGACTCCGGTTCCCAGTCGGATTCCCAAGAAGGTTGTGGTGAGAGTCGTGGTGCACGACTCGGCGATTGCTGGGTTTGCTGCATAAAGGCCCAGCGGTGGGGGTTCCCCACCAATTCCTGTGTTACATGCATGTCTTTCAAGCCTTGAGCGAAGACCTAACATCCTCGAGGATCGGTGTGCGATCTGCGTTGACGCATCAGATCATTCACTAAATCCGTCATGTGGGTGCCGGGGACCACCTGATTCTGTACCAGGAGTTCGCCTTTATCATTCCAAGTCATGTTAGGATTCTGTTTCATCCGTTGTAATACCAGGCCAGCTTGTTTCTTGAACGAGGCAGGTACACTCTTCAGCACTTCGTCTTCCACCCACTGTGGGGCTGTGGGGGCTACCTCACCCGGCTGTTGGAACGGTGCTGAGGTCAGTGGTCTGTCACGTGGTGGTGGTGGTGGTGGTGGTGGTGGTGGTGGTGGTGCTGTTGCTGGGGTAGACAGGGTTTTGTATTGGTCCATGAACGTCATGTACCGTTGAAGGGTCTCATTGTACCGTTGTACTTTCTCACTGTCGCTTAACCCCGGTCTCTGTAAGATCTGTTGCATCTCTCCATCGAGGGTGTTTATGGTCTTCACCGTAGGTGGGACAGGGTAGGGTGATTGGAGGTTTTGCAGGAACCGTGGTTCGACGAGGACCATTTTTTCGTGTGGTTCATTGTCGGCCGAAGAGTCCACCCAATACTGGACCCAACACGGAAGCGGCCAACGGTGCTAAGATGGCTCCGAGAAAGCCGCCTTTCTGTAACACCTTTTTCTTTTGTGTTTGAGGGACCCGCTTGTGGACTAGGGTTCGGAGACCTGTCTTATGCTTGGCCAACTTGGTCTTCTAAGCCGGAGTCAGTGGTAGGTTGCCTT
>JAVTVY010010815.1:0-57297 GCA_036873755.1 Hanleya hanleyi
GGTTGTTTAAAATCCTAACATTTTTCTGGTAAGTTTACTACCGGCAATTTATGCCGTCATGATGTAGCGATTCCTGGTACACCGCTCGTCATTTCTGTATATCACAAAGCATTTGCCGGTTGATGATTTATCCCACGTTGTTGTTGTTGCATGCAATAACATGTGCAAAGTAAATGCACTCACTTGAGAAAGTAAACTATCTCAAAAAGCGCCCAAATACCAATACAATGGACGACTTATATTTTCTGATAATATTATTGAAGTATTTCAAGTTATCAGCGGCCTGGATTTTTTAAGAAAAATCCTAACTTCTGTGAATCAATTCAATTTCATTGGAGGAGGGGGGGCGTGGCGGGGGGTATTTTAGTTTGGGGTGCAACTTCACATGTATTTCATGTATGTATAAAAGATTTAATAAGCATCAAATCATAGTTTGTTGTTTCTCAAACCACATGTATCTCTGTACCATCTGTAAAGGTTTCCCATCCTCCAGCTAGTAAGCAGTCAATATTTCAGAGTGAATTAAAATTAATTCTTGATTGATTTATGGGCTGCAGCACATAAGTTTTGTTTAAGGTTACTTTTACCGTTACACCATATAAATATAACATTGTACTAAAATCCTTTTCTCTCCATTTATTGGCAGCCACACACTGTGACACATAATGCCACAAAATCCCTAATCCAGCTGGTACCAGGTATGTATTCATCCTACTAATATTATGATTCTATGGTATTTTATAATATCAAGATACTATAATATGAATACTATAATTATACGATATTTCAAGTCTGCACATTCACCATCATAATAGTTATCGATGAAAAACAAAAAAATAATATTTTTGTATATTGTTAAAATGGAAAGCAATTGAGTAGGCCACGTTTTTAAATTTCTAATTGGGATCTATTTCTTTCGCAAAATTATGGAACAACTTCTTTATTCAAAATACAGCTATTGGTTGATTACGATATGAATCCCTTCAACAAAACATAATATTGAACCATTGAGAGGTTATTCATGTAATACAATCATATACTAATTCACAGCTTCTTGTCATGCTTATATGTGACTACATCCACTAAATAAACATGGTTGAGTTACAATCCATTCATGGCCAATTAAGATCCATCAAAATTGTTTTCATTTTTCATGATTTGCTTTCTACATAGACTTCTTTAAGTTTTCATAGTATTCATTCTCTAAATTGCCCTCGACTTATAATGTACCGGTAATGATGTTTTCCGTATGAGTCCTGACACTATAAAATGAACTGGTATATCATTGTTTTCCAACCTGCAGGTCACAGATTCTGGCACATCAGCTCTTTATCGATGCAAGAGGATACAACAAGACACAAGAGGATGTATTACAGTTCAAACTGGATATCAGCTACAAATCTGGCATAGAGACTTTTACACATGTAACCACCTGCACCGTAATACTTGTGTGTGTCAGGCAGGCGAACAATTCATCAAGGACGGTTTCTAGCTCAACAGCAATGCCAGGCATTATTCCTTGACTCAAAAGAATTGCAAGTACTATTTGGGGCACTGGATTAGTCACATGAAGTTAAGAATTGTTATAGTAACAATATTGATATGTAGAATGGGATTTTGTGGATAATATCAGATACATGGAAGTATGAGTCCAACATCTCCACATCATGCTCTCCAAATCTCCCCTTTCCAACTTTAATTCTTAGACAGGTGCATTGATGCCCAACTTCCAGTGTACATTTGTGGTCTGTGATCTACCTGTCTCCTGCCTGTATCTACAGCATGGGAAATATTTTTAACTAGCGATAAACTGCATCAAATTATGTGAAGAAGGGGACATTGAAGGTAATTTTGGGAACATAAGTTTTTCCACACTGTAGTCATAGGATGGGAATTAGGAAAAGTACAAACTGTAAATTTCATCCAGGATTCATGCATTATTGTACCTATCGTTCTGCCTGGGGAATCTTTTGTTTAAGAATTAAAGTAGGTAAGCTGCTGTTAAAAATAGACTCGACAGATATCATACTGAACTGAGGCAAAGCTATTGTTAGCTCCGTCTCCCCCTCTGCTCTCTCTCTTCCCTCTCTCAGATCAGGCCACAAATACACTACTGGTCTCAAACATGTCAAACCACATGTATCAAACCAATTACCCATTGATCACAAGTTTATCAAATCTCTGCTAAATAGTTTTGATTGGTAGCGGTCCAAGCTTGAAATATTTTGATGGAAAAGATTAGAAGCTGTTAGTTTTGGGTTTGTGTGAACATGGTGAATGCAGATACTTTTTCCACAAAATTTTCAGCATAATTATTCCCCTTGATGCCAACATTGGATGTGTCTGTAAAATGCTGTTAGCTGTTGGAATAGTTTTGATATCAGATTCTATGACTCTGCATATTTCAGTTTCCTGAATCGGGGCTCTTCAAAAATAAAACTAAAACTTCTTGGGATATTTGACAAGACACAAAGACTATTTTCCAAATATAGAAACCCTTTGAGTCAAGAAGACAAAGGCAATTTTTTTATTCAAAATCTGTACATGTCAACCACACACAAGTAATATGTACATGTATCCATAATTTAAGATGATAAATTACATAACAGATTCGTGCCTCTGATGTTCATTTACCTTTCTACATGTATGCTAACTTCTGGAATTCACTATGTACCCAGTTATGTCACTTATGTGGTTGGCTTACCTTAGTGTCATCTGAAATTATGGTATTTTTTTCCTTAAGCTGTTGAAGGGTGTTGGATTCAATCACAATAATCAACATACATGTAAGTGAGATAAGCAAGTGGACTTTTGCGACATCATATTTATGTGAGCTTATATCATTGTTCAATTGTATGGGTCTCTAAGACATTTACCACTATATGATACATATTGACTGTGATTTAGTCTTATTATGGTCTCTAATATATTGTAGAATACTGAATACATAACTGATGTGGACCAGCAAGAAACATAACTATCAGATAGTATTATTTATTGTTTGTTCTATATTATAACTTTTCATTTGCTGGAATTCAGACAATAGTTCCATCAAGTTGGTGCCTCAGGACTGACAAAGGTCGGTGGATGCCCATGTAGGTGACATGTGGTTGTACTGCAATCATCAAACTGGCACACCCGATTATGACCTAGAAATTGAACAAGAATAAAAAGTTGTAATTTAGTGTATTATTTCCAATATCCTTGTAACTTTAATATGGAATGAATATTTTGCAACCGAGATTATGTGGCCGGATAAATAATTTGCATTTGCCAAATTATTAGGATCATTTGCTGATGAAAAGAGTGTTCAGAGATGAAAGTCAAAATTGTTATATGATGTACTACTGTTGCCTGTAGGCAAATGATAAATTTGGATCAATTGATTGGGTATGATATGTAAAAAGAAGAAAAATAAAGAATAGTGTTTGACACTTAATACATGTGTCTGCTCAGACTTCTTTAATTGTCATGATTATGTATCATTGAGATTTTACTGGACTAATTAAATAATATATCATGTATGTGTGAAATTTGTTCATACATACAAGTGGAATTAATACTGGAAACTATCATGGTGTTGAAGCAATGGTCAAAGATGACTGCCTGTAAATAAAGAAATGAAAATGATAACCATATAAAATGTTAATTGAAATTGGTACCAAATTAAAAGGGAACATGGGGAAAACTGATCTTTTATTCTAGCAGTACATCATATCAGAACAATTTCTAAGCAATAAATTAAAAGAAACCACAAATGTAAAATGCTTTTCACTTTGTCTCAGTTGAAAAAAATCATTGACACGGTTTGAATTGTTCTTTCGTTTGCAGTTTTTCTGATGGGTTAATTTTCATTTGAAATTACATTTTAACATTATCACTTTAACCTTCCCCCAGCCACTAGTTCCAAGTTTCTCTATGTCAATAGTTGTTGATGTGATAGGTCTTGATGTGTCTCTGTTCAATGGGTTGTTTCACACATAACAATAGATTAGTCACTATTAAATTAAGCTCTCTATAAAATATATTATTCTAATTGCTCAGTGCATATACATGTAAGATAGGCATAGAGTTAGTATAAAGCATGTTCATCGGTAACAAGCAATCCATTTTAATCAATGATCGATGCAGACATGGAGTGTATTTAGGAACAACATACCAGCTGGATTTTAAACTGCATTACTGCCAAGAGATTTGTGACAAGTTTGTGTCATGGGCAACACAAATAAACTGCCACAAAATTTTGCAAACATATGTTTGACAACAGCGGTATTTTAAAGAGCTTTAAACTTAAGACTTGAGTCCAGTAATTCATTGGGTATATTCAATAGTTAATTTTAATTCACTCTGCTGAAAAATGTACAGCTACTGCAGAATCAGAAAATTTAGTATAGTACAGAATTGGAAATTCATATGATTTGAGAATATTAGATACTAGGAACAGTGATACCAGTCGGTACACGAACCCATGTACAGACATTGTGCATAATCATTAAGATAGAATTTAGTATTAAAAATATTCGGGCAATTGGATATATTTTGACAAAAACTGGAGGATTGTAAACATTATGGAAATTAGCAAAGACATACATGAGTTTTGAGAAACAATAAATATAAAAATCAAATGCATCCCAAGAAATGCAACCCAAAATAAAATACCCCCCTCACCCCATCTTCCCCTCCCCAATCCCCGTGGTTCTCTCTGGGTACTCCGGCTTCCTCCACCAGTCCAACTGTCTGTCTCCATAAGAGCGAAAAATATTCTTGAGTGTGGCAACTGCCCCCCCCCCCCCATATCTGTGACAGGCCTATTACTGGCATTTTAGATTTTTTCCCTAAAGAACCAGGCGGTTGGATAATGTCAGTGTCAAATGCTTGAAAGTTGAGTCGACAAAAATAGGGCATCGTCCACTGTGTATGTATTTGGACGAATTTTGAGATCGTTTTCCTCCCCCAATGCGTACATTTTACCTCGCACATGTTATTGCATACAACAACAACAACAACATGGGCTATTTTGACTGCTGCGACATAAATCATTGACCGGCAAATGCTTTACGATATACAGAAATGACGAGTGGTGTACAAGGAATCGTTGTATCCCGACGGCATAAATTGCCGGTAATAAACTTACCAGAAAAACGGCGAAGTTAACCTCGTCCTATGCCTATAACCTGGGCAGCCGCCATGTTGAATCTCCCGCTGGAGGCTGCCATTGGACACTCCGTGCCAGACTCCTACTACGCCATAGCATTGTGGGAGCTGGGGACCGGACTACCATAATACATTGAAAAATTCTTTCACGTGGCCCCTTCCGGTTCCATTGGAACATATCCTATTCTTTATAGAACGTCAGTCATGAGTCATTTTCATGGCCAGTGTCATAACGTCATGACGTCAGAATAAAAAATGTTTCGCAAGAATGCATAAAGAATTCTAGTAGGCTACGTCATCTTTCAGACGCGCTCGTAACATTCATGACGTCGGGACGTCGGCTTGATCCCCACAGATACGCTCTCGTTATGTTCTAAATTCTATGGTTTTATTTTCTATCCAATGACCGATCGTACTGCCGAGCGCCCTCCCAGAGCATAGTAGGGAGGACAGGACCGGATAGCAACCTCGCCACCAGGGGTCGCTCTCCGCTGGAAAATTGGCCGCTCCGACGAACCCCTGGGACGACGGTCGCTGAAAATTGGTCCCATAATACATTGAAAAATTCTTTCACGTGGCCCCTTCCGGTTCCATTGGAACATATCCTATTCTTTATGGAACGTCAGTCATGAGTCATTTTCATGGCCAGTGTCATAACGTCATGACGTCAGAATAAAAAAATGTTTCGCAAGAATGCATAAAGAATCCTAGTAGGCTACGTCATCTTTCAGACGCGCTCGTAACATTCATGACGTCGGGACGTCGGCTTGATCCCCACAGATACGCTCTCGTTATGTTCTAAATTCTAGGGTTTTGTTTTCTATCCAATGACCGATCGTACTGCCGAGCGCCCTCCCAGAGCATAGTAGGGAGGACAGGACCGGATAGCTCTGGTTTCGAGATTGGACCGGATAGCTCTGGTTTCGAGATTGCGCTTCGACGGCTTTTCTGTCTCGCCATTGTGTGTGTGTTGTGCGCGGAGAGAAAAATGACGTCACTGCGTGATGTATGAGTGACGTGGCGACGCTCTCGAATTTGAATGCTGCAGCCAAGGGATAACGTCATGACTCGTGTGTACGGTTCGATGATGTCGCATAGCATACGTTGGTAGAATGCACCATACGTGTATACGCTTGTTTACACGGCCGTGGAAAAATAAACGGCATGCCATGCTGTTTATTTTTAAAGATCAACTCCTATTTTCTCGTGAATGGTAGAAACAAGTTTAGTTTTCTTGTGGTCAAATGTGTTTCATTTTGTACCTGTTGTAACATATGACACTTTCGCTGAGTTTGAGAGGCATCGACATCAACCCAGATTTGAGGCTGATTACATCGTTAAGTGCTCATGTACCCGAAAGTAGCTAATCAAAATATCGGCAAAGAATATCGTTCAGGCTGACGTCCCTTCTACTTATCAATTTGTGTTATTATATATGGTATAACACTATATCATATATAGTGGTATACCATATAGAGCGCCTACACTCAAAGTTTCTCAAATTTGGCGATACATATCGCATGCTGATAGCAAAATACGAACGTAGCGTGCAAGATCTATGGCGCTACGTTTCGTAACTTGTGTCTAATTCCGCTTAACCCGGGGCTAGGGGCCGTATGAACCCATGTACTTCAAGATCCTCATGGTACTCATATGAACAGTCACAATCAAAGCGTGACTGAGATACATCATTCTTTAGATGACGACTTTACAATGAATATTATGGATTAAGAATACTGATCAGCGATACGGATTTGATATTTTTGGAACATCATGATGTCTTGCCAGCATCATTGAAAACTGTTGACCGCTTCTCTCTTGCAGGAAACTAGCCTATGTTTATGTATACTATGATTGTCTTTTTTAATTTGGTGCTATACTGTTATATGGAATATGGAATAGGTCTTTGGATTATGGACGCGGATATTCTCTAATGGACGACGGATGGATTATGAATGACGGACTAGACGCTTGTAATTGCTTTCGTCATGTCGAATAAAAACAACATCGCCGTAGATGTTTTTTGTTCGAACCCAATATTTCAAATTTTGATAAACGTTTTTGGCCAGTGGTGGGCTATCTGTTTTTGCGTTACCAACAGACCAAGGTAGCCGATTTGATAGTCAGCTTTTTAGACTGAGATTATGCAAGAGATGCTGATGAGAAGTTTTCAGTTCCTTTCAACACTGATTTCTGTGGACGGGCGAACACATGAATCAATTGTATAACGAAACCAAATTAAGTTACATAAACGTTTTAAAGAAGGTCGATTGCTTGGAGACTTCTCACAGAGCGGCTAGGCATAGGCACATATGCCATGAATTCAGGCTGGGCCATATATGAATATCACTTCCTTCATTTTACTTTCTATTCAATGAATAGCAAATCACACTTGATTCGTCGGTTCAAATTGATCTTTTTTTTCAAACGAAATCTGGTATTTGCTTTGGTTTGCATTTTTTACTGTTAATATAGCACAAATGTACAACACAGAATACAAACGGGTGCGCGTTATATACAGACACAGACAACTGATTGTTTGACATAAGCGTGAGGCATTCCTTGGGCTACATTAATATCACAGACAATGTTTTAGGGGGCACCGTGACTTGACATTTGATCGGTTTAACCCTTGTCAATTTCAGTGCCTGGCATTTTGATTTTTTCTCTGACTCCCTTCCAAATAAAGGAGATGGTACGATAATGCGTTATTCTGGCTTATACGTGGTGCGGTTGAAATCGAAAAGAAATCAAATGTCCTAAATATATATATATATTATTATTAATGTAACGGCAAGAGAAAATACATGTACACCATATGTGAAAATTCCGGTTCGATGGCGTTACGATTATAGTTATGACATGAAATTGAAATCCACAGCATGTGCTATTTCGTGAAAACAGGGTCTAAATAGTCATTTAATCACAGATTTAGACACGAAGGCCCGCTTGCACTACGCTGATAAACAGCTTGTATCACTGACGTCCCTACTCTCCTTGTTCCCCAAGGAGAGTAGGGACGTCAGTGATACAAGCTGAATAGTATGAGCGTAGGCTTGGACCAAAACGCCATTTAAGCTGGTGATGTGCGGTAGCACTATATCCCCACCGCTGGAAAATCTTGCTGGTCCAAGGTGTCCTTCGTATCTAAATGTATGTTTAAATACCTCGATTTAGACCCCTTTTTCACGAAATAGCATACGCTGTGGATTTCAATTTCATGTCACAAGTATAACCATAACCAGAAGTCCAAGTTTGATGGACTTCTGCTATAACGCAATCGTGCTAGATTGCGAGCTATGTATGAGAGATCTTATAACCGAGATTTTAATAATGTTAGGTCAAAGGTCAAGGTCTATCCACGAAAAGACAGTTTTATCCACAAATACACATCTTGGTAAATAAAATGACGTTTTCATACAATTTGTCTTTTACAGGTTTTGTCTAATGGAGCATTAAAAAGAATGCAGTTAATCAAAAATACATACATTCGAACATACAGACACATAACGGTATACAATGAAAACACCAGAAATCCATGAATGATAGAAAAAAGGTCGGGCCTACATTACAATATCGCATACAATTTAAGCGCGTTTACACTCAGTAATCTAGTGTAGTTGTAACCAGATATAAAAGCTGTTCATCCAATTGAGAGAGTATACCTGTGCAAGGGCAAAAATGAGAAGCGGAACAGGAACAAATGATATTGAAGACAATTTTGGGGGTGAAGTAAATTATCTATTGAATGTCAGACAATGAGTAAAGTTAACCACCTTTCATTGTAAATATTCCACAATTACAGATTTTCTGTAAAGATCTATTGGCCCCGCCGCGGTCCGTTGTACCATTTTGTCAGTCAATAATTTTTAAACATTTTTTCTCAACATAGCAGAAAGACTACTGAACCGAGCTCCTTTATTCTCATTCTTTTTTCTTAACTTGCATCCTATATGATAAATTATGAACGTGGGATTTTTGACGCGGTTGTGTTGTCCTTGAAACTAAGGGATGTGTACAGATTTTATCCACATATCGTCTGTATTGTAAAAACCCAACCTGAGACGGGACTGCGACAGTTAAATCCCCTGCTTGATTTCTATGAAGGCTTCAAGAGTTATCTACCGCTAGTTTAGCGTACCATATTTGCCTTTCCCCACCTTCCCCATGATTGTGCCCCGGGCAATGCTTGGACGGGTGACCGGCCGCTGTCAGTGTCCAGGATAATAGGAACTGTGGTCACTCTCGTATACTGGCACATGTAAGCACCATCGTGATATGATTGAAATGTTTTGAAAACGACGTTAAACCCAACTCACTCAATGACTCACTCCATGGTTGATTAATATATTGCCTGAAAATAATTGCTACAAATTGAGTTGACAGACTACTCAACTAATTATGTCATATTGTAATTCAGTTGTGGTTCCTAGATAGAGGTCAGGTCGATGGAGCAGGCAGAAAGATTTGCAAAAATAATCCGCGTCACACCTAAACAATGTTATCACCATCCTACATGTATTTCGCACTATGAAGAAAGAAATTCAAAGAATGAAACTGGATTATAATTCTCCCATGTCCCCTAAAAACCTATACTGATCCGATGACCTATTTGTAGTTCAAAGTATGAAGTAACGCCGTTAGAGTATGTATGTAACTCACTGTTCAAGTTTTGTCCGGGATTGATAAAGATATCGTTGGGGTCAATTTGGAGAGATAAGGTTGACACAGGTGACATTATATGGGACTTTGAGCTGAGACGCCGCATATGGAAAGCCATCAGTGTCATAACCTCTGGTTTTCCACACGTGGTAATTCGATTTTCCACGCGTGGAAATTCTATTATCCACGCGTGGAAAATCCAGCCAATGGTTTGACTTGTAACTACCACGTGTGAATATTTCGACCAATTATTCAATCAGGAAATACCACACGTGGAAATTATTTACCACGTGTGGAAAATATCCACCAATGATAGAAACGGAAATACCACGTGTGGAAATTATTTACCACACGTCGTATTTATCACCCAATCATTGAATTCGAAAATACGACACGTGGTAAATAATTTCCACACGTGGTATTCCCATTTATCCACGCGTCGAAATTTTATTTTACCCAACCAATGAATGAAAGCTTAACAATGAAAGCTGGTCCCTTCAGAATGACGGAAATCGACAGTTTGCGGCGAATGTGTTCGTCTAGCTGGAACAGACAATCTGCAACAGGACACTGTCAATTTCATAAAATACAGGTACATGTAGCAAACATTAATAAGTTTTTTTGTTGAGCAGTGCAGGAGTTCCACCTGAGGCTGAGTCGTATAGGTCGACGACCGTACGACAGGTAAGACAGGGTCAAAGTGCGTGTATCTGCTTTCTGTAACGATTGTTTTGAGTGGTAGATTCGAAAATAGAATTACCACGTGTGGAAAAGAGAATTACCACGTGTGAAAAACCCAGTGAAATACCACGCGTGGAAAATATTTACCACGCGTCGTATTTCCGAATTCAATGATTGGGTGATAAATACGACGTGTGGTAAATAATTTCCACACGTGGTATTTCCAGTTCTATCATTGGTGGATATATTCCACACGTGGTAAAAAAATTCCACGTGTGGTATTTCCAAGTTAAGTAATTGGTGGAAATATCCACACGTGGTAATTACAAGTCAAACCATTGGCTGGATTTTCCACGCGTGGAAAATCGAATTACCACGTGTGGAAAACCAGAGGTTATGACACTTATGGCTTTCCATAGCCGCAGTTTATCTCGGCCACAAGGTCCGCGTATGGTCGTTTTCTACAGCACGAGCGAATCTCCAAACCTGCAATTTGTTCACAATTTACAAATTTCCACAAAATGAGCGAAGTACCGACCGTAACGTTACCTGGTGGTCAAAAGATGCCGATGATCGGTTACGGAACATTTACTGTTTGGCAGGTGAGTCACGTGACCTGTGTAGGATAACCTCTGATAAATCTGCCCTATACGCATCTTCAATCAGAATGCAGTTAAATTCCCCCCAGAATAATAACGATGATTTGGGTCATTAATGCACTTTTCCGTAGTTTAACATATTGATTTCACCTCTCTTTTCATAGCGTCAGCGTTAGAGTGAGCCCTCATGTTTATAAAGATATAAGACCAAATATGATGATCCATTTGGACCATTAGTGGATTTTGTCAAGTCCAGTGCAAGGGGTGTATATCCTTCACAGCTGTGACGTAATTGGTTAAGAACTGCTGAGTGCTACAAAACTATGGAGTGCCCCAATTTTGTTGTCCATGAAGTATTGTTCCTGGAATCACGTGACGCAATAGAGAATACACACAAGTTTACTTTCATCTTCGTAGTTTTCTTCCTGTGACGCAACTAAATCAACAACAAGACAACAGCGTCACATATATTATCCAAAGCATGACACAAAACTTTGTGTCGAGGTATAGGGTCCATGTTCAGAAAAGGAAATCGTCCGTATATGGTTTATAGAGAAGATCTAACTTTGAATTTTTTTATTATTTTTTTTTTAATTTATGCATATACGAGAACAGAAATACGTCTGCCAAAAGTGGTGCACAAGTAGTATGTAGTAAGGATCTGTTACATTTACCCCTCAATTGCGCATGCGCAGAATTTATTTTGGGGGCGTGGCTATGTGTGTGCGCATGCGTGAGTCTATGCAAATGAGTTTTATGCAAATGAGGTCATTGGGTTCATTGGGTATATTCAAGATGGCGGCTTGTTTTTGTATGGTGGGGGTGGTCGGATTCAAGATGGCGGCTTGTTTTTGTAGGGTGGGGGTGGTCGGATTCAAGATGGCGGCTTGTTTTTGTATGTTAGGGGTGGTCGTATTCAAGATGGCGGCTTGTTTTTGTATGGTGGGGGTGGTCGTATTCAAGATGGCGGCTTGTTTGTGTGTGTTATGGGTTTTCCCCAGCCCTCATTTGCATATGTTCAAGATGGCGGCTTGTGTTTGTAGGGTGGGGGTGGTCGGTTTCAAGATGGCGGCTTGTTTTTGTAGGTTAGGGGTGGTCGTATTCAAGATGGCGGCTTGTTTGTGTGTGTGATGGGTTTTTCCCCCCTCTTCATTTGCATATGTTCAAGATGGCGGCTAGTTTTTGTAGGGTGGGGGTGGTCGTATTCAAGATGGCGGCTTGTTTGTGTGTGTGTGATGGGTTTTTCCCCCTGGTGATTGTATGTGTGCGCATGCGTGAGTGTATGCGCATGCGTGAGTCTATGCAAACGGGTGGTCGGTGTCCGTTTCCCGATCCCCGAGCTTTTCCCGATCCCCTCTCATTTGCATATGTCGTTTTTCAAGATGGCGGCTTGTTTTTCTAGGTTAGGGGTGGTCGGATTCAAGATGGCGGCTTGTTTTTGTAGGGTAGGGGTGGTCGGTTTCAAGATGGCGGCTTGTTTGTGTGTGTTATGGGTGGTGTGTTTCAAAATGGCGGCCTGTAGTTGTCCACATTATGCAAATGAGGTCTTTGGGTTTTTTTCAAAATGGCGGCTTGTTTTTGTGTGTGTTATGGGTGGTGTGTTTCAAAATGGCGGCCTGTTGTCCGCTGAAAATATGCAAATGAGGTCTTTGCCACTGTCGTTTTCAAGATGGCGGCCTGTTTGTGTGTGTTAGGGGTGGTCGTTTTCAAGATGGTGGCTTGTTTTTGTAGGTTAGGGGTGGTCGTTTTCAAGATGGCGGTCTGTTGTCCGCTGAAAATATGCAAATGAGGTCAATGGGTTATAAAAGGAGTTCATTTTTAGGGCCAGGGTGTATTCAATCTGACTTACCTGACCTGTCTCCCAGCCAGCCCAGCCAGCCAGCCACGCAGCCAGCACAGCCATCCATTTACTTTTTTCCAGTAAGCATGAGACGTGGAGAAGATTTTCCCTTCGACCCAGCAGCACCTCCGGTTGAAGTCTTGCCTGAAGATGCACGTGTCAGGGCCATTTATCAACGACACTGGGCTACCATACGCCATTGTTTTCACCGTGATCGTCGTCTTTTGGACTTATACAATTTTCGCCTGGAGGACCTCACGTATCTCACTACATATGCCGAGAACATTTTCAAAGATCAGGTGACAGCCTATAAGTTGAATGTCACATTTGGGTATATCTTACGGCACAAAGAGACGGACCAACTGCGGTATTTCTATCCCAGTAACAATTCGTATGTGTTTGACCAGCCATTCACCATCACGGATGCGATTTCTCTGGAGCCGGTGGTCGAGCAACTCACTACATTAGACCCGTTGGAGTGGGCCCGCCTGCAACGCCCCAATACACAATGGTTGGTGGAAATGGTGACTAACGTCACATTTTTCGTCACGAAAATGCGAGATCACCCGATCGGTGCTCCTGTACAACTTCCCCCGTGGTTGATTCATCGAAAAGGCCTGTATGGATTAACAGTAGGACAAAAGGGGCCCTACAAAGACCGGAAATGTCTGTTTCGGTGTTTGGCCGTGCATCTGGACGAGTGTAACCCCCAGGCTTGTGACACAGTCACCGATGGCTATTGGGAAGAGTATTTAGAGCAGCAAGACATGGATAAGCGGCACTTCCGTGGAGTCCCCTTTAAGAATTTGGATGATGTAGAAACATTGTTCGATATTAATATCTTTGTTTATCGATTACGACGGGAGGATGACGACACCTTTGTGGCTGAATTGGTTCGTCGATCCACAGAACGGTATGCTGCTACGATGAAAGTGAATGTGTTCGATGACAATGGCGTGAGTCATTTTTCGCTCATTACCAATATGAGCCTGTACGCTCAGTCTTTCAGTTGTGCCCAATGCCATCGTGTGTTTAACCAGTCTTACAACTTACATCACCACGAGAAAATCTGTGACAACAGTGTCAAGCGAGTCTATCCGGGTGGAGTGTATCATAATACACCTACTATTTTCCAGGAACTGGCCGAGGAGGGTATCATCATACCGGAAGAGGACCGTTATTTTCCCTACCGGGCATGCTATGATTTTGAGGCCGTGTTGGAGCCCATGGACCTGTTTTCGGCTAAAACGCAGTGGACACAGCGACATATCCCCCTCAGTGTCAGCATTTCATCCAATGTACCTGGCTATGACGCTGCACCGGTGTGTTTCGTGTCCACGGGAGAAGCCCATGAGTTGATCACCCGTATGATGGAGTATTTAGAGCGAGTGAGTGCGGCCAGTACGGAATTGTTGGTGGCCAAGTTCGACGACGTACTGACCCAGCTGGACGACCGCATTCCTGAACCGGGTGTAGCGTTCAGCGACGATGAAGAGTCCGAGTCCGAGTCCGAGTCCCAGCAGTCCCAGCCTCTGCAGTCGCAGGATGTTCCATTACCTAAACCGTATGCGGAGAAATTGAAGTTACGGTTCCTTCAATACTTAGGTCAGTTACCGGTGCTCGGCTTCAATTCGGGGCGATACGACTTGAACCTGGTCAAGGAATTTCTCTATCCTTACTTAGCGCAGTCCGATACCATCAAGTCGGTGATCAAGAAGATCAACAACCACATGGCCCTCACTACCACATCACTGCATTTTCTCGATGTACGGAACTATTTAGCTCCAAATTGTAGCTATGACCAGTGGGTCAAGGCCTATGACTGTGCACAAACCAAAGGTTACTTTCCTTACACCTATATGACGAGCCTGGACCGCTTAGAAGACACCCAGTTACCACCTCGGGAAGCGTTTTACAATGACCTGAAAGGGGAAGCTCTGCCGGAGGCCACCTACATCGAACTCCAGCAGATATGGAACTGCCACAGCATGAAGACGTTGCGAGATTTCCTGGTGTGGTACAACAATTTGGACGTCGTGCCCTTTCTCGAAGCGGCCGAGAAAATGGTCCAACTCTTTCGTCGCCAAATGCGTGTGGACATCTTCAAAGAGTGTTTAAGTTTACCGGGTCTGGCGCTTCGCCATCTCTTTCAAGAGTGTCCAACCTACTTTTCACTCATACAACGAAAAGATGCAGACATGCACGCTTGTTTGAAGCAGAACATTGTGGGTGGCCCCAGTCTTATTTTCCACCGCTACCATGAGAAGGACGTCACTACGCTCCCTAGTGGGAAACCCTGTGCCAAAATCATCGGTTTTGACGCCAATGCCTTGTACCTGTGGTCGCTCGCCCAACCTATGCCGAGTGGACATTATACACGTTGGTTGGCAGAAGGTAGGCATTTTACACCTGAACGGACGCCGTACAAACATCTCGCCGACCAGTGGATAGATTGGGAAGCCTATCGACGGGCCATTTATATACGTCACCAGACCAACGCCACGGAGAAGCGGATAGGAGATCGCCGACTGCCCGTCGATGGGTTTGCCCTTGTACAAGGCACACCTACTGTATTTCAGTTTTACGGGTGTTACTGGCACGGTCACGAATGTCATTTTAGTGCGGGACGCTTCAATGAGCGACGTGGAAAAACCGCGCAAGAATTACGGGAAGAAGTAGTGATCAACGGTGATTATGTCAAAGAGCGAGGATTCCATCTCATAGAGATGTGGGAGTGTGAATTCCACACCATGTGCCAGGCCCTACCTCATTTACAACGGTTCTTAAAAGAACGTGAATATCCCTTGAGTCGTCGGCGACTGCTCAGTCTACCCCAGATGTTGGACGCCATTCGTTCGGGTCAGCTCTACGGCTTTGTAGAATGTGATGTGCATGTTCCCGACACTCTCAAGCCCCTCTTCGCCCAGTGTCCGCCTATCTTCAAGAACACGCTGGTGGGTCGGTCTGACATTGGAGAGACCATGAGCGCCTATGCGGAGCAACACGAGTGTTTGCCTAAACCTCGCCGCATGTTGATTGGAAGTATGTGGGCCGAGAAAATCTTGCTGGGCACCCCCTTACTGCAGTGGTACATGAACCACGGTTTGGAAATTACTCAAATCTATCAGGTAATCCAGTACGTACCTGAGGCTTGTTTTGCGGAGAATGCGGACCTCGTGACGAAGGCCCGTCGTCAAGGTGATCAAGACCCGAGTCAGGCCATCATGGCTGAATGTTGGAAACTCACTGGCAATGGTTATTATGGAAAAACGGTAACCAACCAGGATAAGCACGTCAATGTGAACATTTGCACGACTACCCAAGCTCGCAAAAAAGTCAATTCCCCGCTGTTTCGATCCGTGGAGGTGATCGATGACGATACCTATGAAGTCACGTCAGCCAAGAAGACTATCCGGTATAATTTACCCCTCCAAATTGGGTGTATGGTCTATCAGATGGCCAAGCTGAGGATGCTGGAATTCATCTATGATTTTATGGGTGTGTATTTTGATCCCTCAGACTGGCAACTCATGGAAATGGATACAGATTCGGCCTACATGGCCGTTTCCCACCCGGACTGGGAGTCTCTCGTCAAACCCGAGTTACGGGCACAATATGAGGCGGAACGGGACCAGTGGATACCCCGACGCGATCACTACACCTACGACAAGCGGACACCCGGGCTCTTCAAGCTGGAGTGGAGCGGAGATGCTATGATTGCGCTCTCCTCCAAGACCTACTACTGTTACGGAGGAGATGGAGGAGAGGATAAGTTTAGCTGCAAAGGAGTGAGCCGGCGCGATCCCAACATAGACAAAGCTCTCTACCTGGGCGTGTTACAAAGCCAGGCCAGTGCGAGTGGCACTAATCACGGATTCCGGGTCGTCGACCACCAGATGCGGACCTATATCCAGCAACGAGACGCCTTTACTTTCTTTTATCCCAAACGAAAAGTATTGGCCGACGGTGTGAGCACTACATACTTGGACTTGTAAAATGTGGAACATTAACTGTGGATACACGAGTTATAAAACTGTAAAAGTCAGGATGGCCGAGTGGTCTAAGGCGCCAGTCCTAAGTGCTGGTCAGCAATTGCTGTCGTGGGTTCGAATCCTACTCCTGACAAACTTTTTTTGTACCTTAATCACTACTATTCTATGTGTACATATCCCTACTATTTGTACCCTGTATTCTATTTGTATAGAGTAACTCATCATTCTTGTTGACTTAAATAAAGAGAGAAAAAGTCAAATCATTTTTTTGTGTTTTTTTTTCATCAATTTATTCAACAATGAACGTCAGAACAACAACGTCATAACAATATAATGTGATAACAAGGGGTCTGCGCGCGCGCGCAGTACATTTTTTAAGTTAACCATAAAACCCTCGCTGGATGTGACTGGGGTCGACCTATAACCCTCATACTCGTGAGGGCTATATATTATTTAGCTACATACTATTAGATGTACCTCAAAACAGCAATAAGCACTATTCTCCTGAACCCCTGAAAATATCCCTAATATCAAAGACCAGCCAATATATCTACCCGACATTATGGTGCCACAATTGACATTCATCTTGAATTTGGTGCTCATGCTGTGATATGAATTAGGTCTTTGGATTATCGTGTTCATTTCATCAAGCGAATTTCTACGTTCCCACTTCGAACTCACCTGGATATATCTGGCCCTCTTCAATGTAAAAAGAACTTATGAATGGACACGAGACGTCCCTCACCTCAAAAATATTTGAAATTCGAAATGGGTCGCACAAGAGCGTCATTGATTGGCTGACTTATATAGTGGGCACCATATTAGGAGGAAGGATGCTGCTAATACAGGATGGTGTTACTCTAATCTCAATCGACGTGTACGTTCTGATTGGTTTCGTCTCTCATTCATAGGCGAAATGTACAGCTCGGAATTTGAACGCTGAAGGTGGTCAGATAAATCAAGGCAGGTTCGAAGTGGGAACGTAAAAATTGGCTGGATAAAATGAAGATGTGGATTATGGACACAGAGATTCTTTAATGGACCACGGCTGAATATTGAATGACGGACATGACGCTTGTATTTCAATTGAAACGCTATTTATTATTTAAAGGTGAAATGCAAAGTTTTTAAATTCTCAGTTTCACATTTAATATAGGTTGAATAATGATAGATATACCAGTATATCTACTTCACCTGAATTATTTGAATTATCTTGTCTGCTAGGATCTTTTTGAAAGTTGGTACACCTAGATTTGCAAAACGTCATCGCGTATCTTTCTTTGATTGTGATGTCACGTCAGACCAGCCGCCAGGAGACTGAACATTACAAGTATTGACGAAAGGCTGTGTGGTCTGATGTAATGTCACAAACCAGCGTTAAACAAGGCCAGATATGCAATGTGGATTTCATCTCTGAAATCGACATGGCTTGAGATACCAACATCGAAGCACTTTCAAAAGCTACCAAGCATGCCAGGAGGCAGAATACTTCAAATAAAACCAAATGAAGTAGTTAGGCTGATATTTCAATCATTAAATTGCCCATGAAGAATATGAAAAGGAAATATGAAAACCTTTACATTTCACCTAAAATTATTTATACTTCCAAACATCATCATTGCTTGACTTCGAATATTTGAAAAAAAATATGATGAGAAACAATAAAACAGGCAAAATAAATAGAGTATACACAGGCGAAGATCTCTTGTTTTAGTGCTCGGAAATACGATAGAACGCGTCTCTGGCCATGTAAGACCCCTGAAGCTTCCGGGCCTAGGTAGCCCCTGGACCCTCAACTATTCTGCTGTGATAGTGGTCCCTCCAATCACAAATTGCTTCGAGGGGAAATGCTCCTCCTACAGTGAGTGAACAGAGACACCCACCAACATATCACTAGATCATCGATCGACAGGAAAGCCTCTCTAAAATGGAGGATATAAGGGTCGTTTTCACATGTTTGCCAAGATGGCAGATCGATGTATTTTGTTATGGCAATGATTGTCTATTCCACTCTTCCATAACAGATTTCTATGTAGGGAGTAGCCTTATTTTAAGGGCAACTACAAAAGGGGGATAATGGGTCATGTACAAGAATTTAGGTGAAGATCAAAATATCAAGGTCACTGCTAATTCAAAATCAGGAATTGCTTAAAATCACAATTTGTGTATGAATGGATACATTTGGGCATTTCTGTTGCATACGATTGAGGTTAAGGTCAACATGATTCGAAAATCAGGACACTGTTTTGTTTTTCGAGTGGATACATTATGGAGATATGTTAAAGGCCACTCTTGCTAATTTTTTAAAAGCTTTGTTCCATAATATGGTACTCGCATATTCTTGAGACATGGTGGTAATGATAAGACAGAAATCGACATATTACATATGCATACACACATGATGACAATATTGATGTCTTTTTTGGCTGTAGCCCGAGAATGTGTCCAGTGTGAAGCTTGGCATAAATGACAGAATTATTCTTGAGTAATGGTAATTCAAAACAAAAAAAAGGTGACAAAACGAACAAATTTGACCCCCAACAAATAGGTCAATCTCGCTCTGTCATAAGACATGGGCGTCGCCAGGATTTCTTCAGAGGGCTCTGTTTCCTATGCTTATTAGAGAGCCCATTACCCAGACACCATGTGCAGGGTGGCCCAACATTGGCCCAATATGTTGAGTTTTATCGGGCTAATGTCGGCACCCGACTTCGGCTCAACAACCTTTTGCACCGCAGCCCAATGATGGCGCTGACGTCGGTTGGAGAGTGACACCAGCGTTGGATCAGCAACGGATCAACGTCGGAAAATACAATTGCATCGGCCTAACGGCGACCCTCAATTCACCCAACATCAATCCCCGTCCCCCCCCCTCCCCCCACTATACCCTACCTGACATGCATGCCGCTCAGTTGCACAGGGTGATGTATTTGGATGCTCTTGGCTGGTTACAACATACATCAGTAGTACCGGTATCAGTAATTATGTAGGATCAATCAAGTAATTGAAACTGAAAGACAACTTTAAACAACAAATTGTTTAATGAAGCCTACAAAAGATAAATGATCATTCTGAAAGTTACCGGTTATCAACATTGTCATTGTACGCACTATCATTAACAATTAGCCAACTACTACAAATGTAACCTGTATTCCACTGACATGCATGCACTGTTACCACACTGCACGACAAATGAGGACCAGATTACACTCACTGCCAATTTGTTCAAAACTGGTTGTCAATCACTACAAACAATGTCCACACTAGCCGCAGGTGATTGTCAATCATTGTAAATGTCCATATGTTGTGTTGACAAACAATTAAATTGTTCACCTCTGAGGCTGTCCACACTTTATGATAACCATTGTTCGACTATTTTCTACATTTCAACCGATTGCCCAGTACTGTTATCACTGTAATGTATGACCACTGAATATTCACTACCGCCCACACTGTTCTGATTATCACCACTGATCTCACCATTGTCCATGCTGTATGACAACCGATCGTCGAGCACTGCTTGTCAATGTATGATAACTTATCCAGCACTGCTCTCACCATTGTCCCTGTTGTATGTCCATGTTGTATGACAAGTTGACAACTGATACACCACTGCCGACACTGTATGACATCATCCACTGCTGCCCTCACTATTGCGCATGTTATATGATAATAGGTTGTCCAGCACTGGTGTCACTGCATGACTCCAGCACTGGTGTCACTGCATGACTCCAGCACTGGTGTCACTGCATGACAACTGATTAACCAGCACTGTCCTCGCCATTGGCCATGTTGTATGACAACCGATTGTCCACCATTGTACATGTTGCATCACTGAGTATCCACCAGTTTTGACTGCACCAATATTGGTTTTCTTCTGCCAATACTCCACCACCATAGCATCATGGGTCCTACAAAGCAGAACAAAATTGGTCACAGTAAGGTATTAAAACAGTCTAGCCTCACTATAAGGTGCCTCGATATAGCGCTGATTCTGATATAAGGTGGGTGCTGACATGTTCCCCAAATTAACAGATGCATATTATTTCAACCCTTTTATAAGACTTAAAATCGCTAAGATGCTTCAAATTGGCCTCCCAATAACAGCGTTGTAGCGGGGTTACACTGTATAAATTCATGTCCCAAGCAAAAACAGGATCAGAAATAACAGAAAATCGGTGAGGATTAAATGAATATACACAGGGCTCGAAATTCTCACAAACCCAGTAGCCCGTGAATTTGGAACTTGGTTGGCTGAATTTAACTCTGGAACTAGCTAACCCGCCCAACTGGCTTGTTATAATTTTACTTTTTTAGCTTTGTTTGATGAAATCTATGAGCCCGGTGGTCTGACAAAGTTTTATGGTAAATGCATGGAATGTTGTCACTCTTGAATAAGGTTGTTGAATATCAAATACTAAATTGGAGGGATATGCAAGAAATCTGAAACTTCTTATCATACAGGAGCACTAAATAATGGCACATGTACAATGAAATTGATCACGGAACCTCACAAATTTGACAAAGAATAATATTCAAATTCATGTACTATGAAGCATGACCAATAAGTCGGCTAAGTCTCATGTCATGAACATCAAGTGAAACACTCTTATACAACATGAACTTGGGTGTGATGGACGGACAGAGGGACAAAAAATAAGCAGCTTGATGTGCTAAGTATCCTGGGTGGCAGAGGCGAATTGAGGACTTCAGTAATTTTTGGTCCACAAAGACTCAATGGCATTCACAACAAAAAGATAATAATCCCCTGATTACTTTTAACACAATTTGCATATCATCTTAACAAACTCACCAGCAAACAGTTTAGAGCTGAGACGGCAGCTTAGCAATGGGGTCGGTGTCTGGTACATGTGGAGAAATAGAATATACAACTGGAGGTTTCTTCTAACACTAATTTATCAACCAAGTTTGTCGAATATCAAACATGTTTCATCACAATGCCAGATGACGTTCTGAAAAATAATAATAAACAGAATATTCAAAACATGGAAACTCCATTTCAAATCATGACACTATTATTTTCCAATGTATATAGTTATTAACCCCAGAGGGCCATGGGGAAGATTAGTCATGCTAACCATGTTTTACCCTCAATTTCCATCTCAAATGATGATCAGTACCAAATTATATATAAAATGCTAAGAATTCACACCCTAAGAAATCTATAGAAATTATGAATATGCAGGAATGTTTATGAAATGTATTTAGATCGAACAATGCCGCTAGGATGCCAGAATATCACTTGAAAGCCGATCATATACATCAATAATCACAAATGGGTTCAATTTCAAGATTCAATATCCCTTTGCTCTGACCTGCTTATTCAAGATAAACACGAAACAATCTGCACAGCCACTATACTAGTAGACCCTAAATTGGGACGTACTATTCGTACTATTACCCAGCCGTTGCCCAGCCGCTGCCCAGCCGATTCCCAGCCGATTACCCAGCCGTGACGGCCGTGCCCAGCCGACATATATTCGTTATTTACGGCATTATTCTGAGGAATTACAACTATTAATGCATTCTGTTATAATATTTATACAATTCTGCTTTTATCTAGTATATTTTCAGGTAAATATCGTGTCCCGAGTGGCCCGTATTCGTCGATTCATTCTACCACGCATAAAACTTCGAGAATCAAAGATGGCGGCAGAATTTCAGCATGGGGTGAATGTAAAAACTGGATCGACTCGACTTTCCTGAAACGGAACGGGATTCAATACAAGCTGGGGGTTCCTAGCTCCGTGAATCAAAACATCACCCACAAGGATCATGTCAGAGAGAGAATTGTTGATTGGAACATCGGAAAATAGCAATAGCAAAGAGATAATTCTTTGTAGAATGCAGTAGATTTTATGACTCAATAAAATATTTCAATGGGAGTACAAAAGACGAATGTAATTTAATTCCTTTTACTGAATGTTATAGAATAATAAATATATATTTTTTTTCTTTTCAAACGACATTGTGTCATCGCAGGTCCTCCTGTCTGAACAAACATATAACGATGTATGTCTTTTCAATTGCATAAGCTACGATATTGTAAGCGACTAATTGAAGAACAAATAACGTTCATTCCAGGACGTAAACAAAGGTAATATATGAAAAGAAGTGACCGCTCGTTACAATAAGCCGTGCTTGTTTCTTCTGAATTCCCCGGATCGTAATTTTTCAGAGGAACAAACAAATAATCAGCAGGGAAATAATAACCCGAAAAAAGTTCAAAGAGCATTTTGTCCAAAAGTAGCGGTAAAATATGAAAGGAATCGTACGCTCCGTTAGAACAAGCGACCCCATGGAGAAGCCATGCTCGTTCTCTCGTTTGGTTCGCACCTATAAATTAATCAGCAGGGATGTAACCCGAAAAAAAAGTTCAAAGAACGTTAGAACAAGCGACCCCGTGGAGAAACCATGCTTGCTCTTTTGGACACCCGTATTGTGACATATTGTTTGGTTCGCACCTAGACAATATCCATGTATACACCTTATCATTGGTTAAGAATTATACTTACCGTACTTTTCTATATAAACGCAAGTAAAATATCGTCATTATCCATTCTCCAATATCATCTATAAATCATCCCAACCTTGAATCTACTTTTGAAATATGTCAGCCAAAATTCTTATTGCGGGTCACTCCCAGACCAAGTATTTTGACCAATATATAGACGATCCACGCTTTGATATCTTCGCGCAGTCTGGCCTGAAGATCCAGGAAATGTGGTCGAGAATTGGAGAACGGGTGAAAGACTATTCGGTAAGAAAACAGATTGACGTTACATAAATTGATTACGTTTTTATAATTTTTATTGAAGACGTTAATTTAGAAAAAAAGGCTAGATAATTACAACAATATATAAAAACGGGGTCCTTAAAATTTTCAATAACATATATAAAAAACTTGATCATTACTGTTTTCAACAATTTATATGGTGAATGTTAAAACAAATTCATTTTCGTATTTCAGGTTATAGCCTTCCATATTGGAGCTAACGACCTCGGCGACAACACCTGCGAGACGGTACTTGGGAACTACCAGACATTGGTCGAAAATGTCTGGAAACAAAATCCTAGGTGAGTTATTATTTGCAGTATATGAGTAATATTGACACATTAGTTTAACAGTAATATTCTTAAAATTATATAACTAATTCCCATAGACGCGTGAGGACTATCCATAAACCTCTTTTATTTCTATTTTCAGTGCTACAGTTTTGGCCAGCGGTAATGCTGTAAAGTTATTTCCCAAACCATGGTGCCCTTGCCCATCGACCACTCTCTGTTATCACATTTTGGCAGCGAAACTATCCATTGGGGACTCGGTAGTAGAAGATGCTAAAAGTAGATCCATTAACCTTAGACAGTTGACAAGAAACAGTAGGAAGAAATTAGATAAAAAATCTGGTAGAAAACGACCGAGACCGGCTGACACTGAGGTAGAAATAATCCCCGCCCCTGACTCTGAAGAATAAAAAATTATTCAAATAAAAAAAAATACAACCCAGTCCGATGTTTCATTCATTCACTCTCTTACTGAAATGTGTTTGTTGTATTGAATCCCGTTCCGTTTCAGGAAAGTCGAGTCGATCCAGTTTTTACATTCACCCCATGCTAAAATTCTGCCGCCATCTTTGATTCTCGAAGTTTTATGCGTGGTAGAATGAATCGACGAATACGGGCCACTCGGGACGCGATATTTACCTGAAAATATACTAGATAAAAGCAGAATTGTATAAATATTATAACAGAATGCATTAATAGTTGTAATTCCTCAGAATAATGCCGTAAATAACGAATATATGTCGGCTGGGCACGGCCGTCACGGCTGGGTAATCGGCTGGGAATCGGCTGGGCAACGGCTGGGTAATAGTACGACCCCACGAATTACAAGCTATGCTTCAATCCTCAAATAGATAAAATCTTAGGGGGGTTTACCTTGCATCGTAACGTACTCTTGACGACTTGAACAAATGTATACGAGATCATGTTACTGTCAGGTAGTTCAATCATGAACGTCGCTCGCATGGGCTTATAAATGCGAGCGACGTTCATGATTGAACTAACTGTCAGGCAGACCCCATATTTCGTCACCGCATATACATTTCAGTTTTCTACGTCTACCGATTCGTTCTCCCAACAAATTTCTCTCATATACTGAATATCGGCCAAATAATGTCAAATTAAAAGTTTAACTTACTTGAAAACCCCATCGATTTCTCCAGTTCCGACACCCGGAAGCAGCCATGTGAAAAATGTTTGGAGCAGCTGCATACGCAACTCTCCAATGTTTTCTGTGTTTGTTGACGAAATTAATCCAAAGGCGGCGAGTTGAAGCTTCTCTGGGGGGAAGAAGTGGTGTGACACCCCATCTCCTGTTGTACTATGATGGGTTTACTCAGTTACATTACAATGCTATACATTTTAACTTAGCACATGAAAGCACAGATGGCCTACATTTCCTTTTAATTTTTATTAGCAAACTACATAAAAAAAACAATGCCTGTCCACTATCAACCGTTCTTGTGAGAACGAATATCTTTATTTATCACATTTCAGAGTAAATTGTAGGGTTTTGATAGGTTAATTACCATAGTGCATTAGACCGTATTCGTTATCCACCGTTGGTATACCAATTCAGAATTCTCGTATACCAATGCTGTGAAGAACGCGCGTGCCCATATACCAACGCAGTCAAGGACTCGCGTGCAACACCTGCAGGCAAAGCCTGTTTCAGGCGAATTTGTCTGCGCGAGTTTGTATGGGCGAGTTCCGCTACTGGAACAAGTTGTGCGAGACAAATTGTGTATTTGCGGATGAAGATAAGAAATAAATTATCATCCAAAGCTTTATATGCCACATAAACAGGAACGTCAGAATGTCAGCTAAGTATTTCATCCAGTTTATTGTTCATCGCGGAACAGATCGAAAAGAGATCGAAGCTGCCTGTCCGACTCACGATGTCTTACGTTGTCGTTGTTCAACGTTGAGTTATGCCTGTTTTTCTTTTGAGTTGGTGATATATGTTAAACCAACCAGAAAAATAGCTCTTCAATGTGATAAATTCGTTATACCAGTGTCTTGCGTTGATATACAGGCTGATATTTCGTCTCGAAGATAAATATTTTCACTCGCCCGGGCTCTTGAAAATATTTATCTTCTCGACGAAATATCAACGCAAGACACTGGTATAACTTATAATATATATATACACAGGATTTAATATTACATAGTCCCAGGGATAAGGGACTTTAAAAATTGTTTTAAAAACCCCGGTATAAGGGGTAGGAAAATTTATTTTGATAAGCGTGGTAAATGAGGGCGGCTGGGGATGGGGAAAGTGACAGGCTGGGGATCTTGAAACACATATGCAAATGAGGGCTGGGCATCGGGAAAGTGACAGGCTGGGGATCTTGAAACACATATGCAAATGAGGGCTGGGCATCGGGAAAGTGACAGGCTGGGGATCTTGAAACACATATGCAAATGAGGGCTGGGCATCGGGAAAGTCACATGCTGGGGATCTTGAAAAGAACATATGCAAATGAGGGCTGGGGAAAAACCCATTACACACACACAAACAAACCGCCATCTTGAACACGACCACTCCGCCCATACTAAAACAAGCCGCCATCTTGAATCCAACGAGTGACATGCTGGGGATCTTGAAAAGAACATATGCAAATGAGTATAAATAACGTGTACGTTCACACATTTATTAACAACTACACATCATGAGTTTTTTTCTACGCATCATGAGTTTACCACGAGCCTTGCTCACCCATCATCCTAGAGATGCAAGGAATAGGGGTACAGAAGAACATAGCGAGATAATTACCCGAAAAGAACAAGACAACAACAGAATGGAGGACATACAAGAAAATAACGAGGCCGACACCCGTGATGGAGAACAAGACAGCGGATGGTTAACTACTAGACCTGCAACAATAACCACCTCCACTGCAAACACTGAAAGTATAACCACTTCGGCTGAGATATCACGCCTCAACGAACAAATTATCGACATGAGGGGAGCGATGTTGGAAATGGAGACGACAATCACGGTACTGGAAGATGAGATATCATACCTCAACGAACAAATTATCGACATGATGGAAGCGAAGTTGGAAATGGAGACGACAATGACGGTACTGGAAGAAGAGATTGCCAGACAAAAGAAACTACGACATAGTGAATTGCCGATGCATTGATGCCGGAGAGGTGCTGTGAAGCAAATATACCGTACCTCTCGTGTGACACTATCCAAAGGCCCTTTTGAGGGCCAATCCATCTTTCCGAAAGAGAAAAACTTCTTTTCATATGCACACCAAACTAACACGAGCTCCCAGCATCTTTTTCCACCAAAAATTTTTTTTTTTTTTTTTTCAAAACAATAACAAAGAAAATCTGAAGTGACAAACCCGTCCTTCGGATGGAAAAGTGGTTTTAAATTTTATTTTCAGGTAGAGGGTCGAGTGAGGTATCATATTGAAGCTGACGTGAAATGCTTCACATTGATACCTCACTCGACCCGATTGAACCACTAGGGGCGGCTCTAACGCCAAACATCAATATCAACATCAATCAACATCAATCTTCAAAATACCTTTAGAGGTCCCCCTAGTGGACCAATCGGGTCGAGTCCGGTATCATTGTGAAGCATTTGACGTCAGCTTCAATTGGATACCTCACTCGATCCACTACCGCCAAAATAAAAAAAAAAAAAAATTCGTACACCACATGTTGATATCGATGTGCAAAATAACCTTTTTGGCGTTAGAGGCGTCCCTAGTGGTCCAATGGGGTCGAGTGAGGTATCAAATTGAAGGTGACGTGAAGGAGCATCTGATAGACTGGGTGTGGGCTTGAATTAGGGTAATTCTGCGCATGCGCGAAGATAATATGAAAAATATCAATCTTCAAAAATAGCCTGTTTGAGGTTAGAGGCGTCCCTAATGGTGCAATCGGGTCGAATGAGGTATCAAATTGAAGGTAACGTGAAGGCGCATCTGATAGACTAGTGTGGGTTGAACTATCAGCATTCTGCGCATGCGTAATCTTGAAAACACCTTTTTTTTTGGGGGTTAGAGGCGCCCCTAGTGGTGCAATGGGGTCGAGTGAGGTATCAATCTGAAACATTTCACGTCAGCTTCAATTTGACACCTCACTCGACCCACTACCTGCAAAATAAAAATAATCCGGAAAATCTTCTCCACGTCTCATGCTTACTGGAAAAAAGTAAATGGATGGCTGTGCTGGCTGCGTGGCTGACTGGCTGGCTGGCTGGGAGACAGATCAGGTAAGACCGATTGCAATACACCCCTCTCACTAAAAATCAACTCCTTTTATACCCCATTCACCTCATTTGCATATTTTCAGCGGACAACAGACCGCCATCTTGAACACGACCACCCCCAACCCACAAAAACAAGCCGCCATCTTGAACACGACCACCCCAACCCACAAAAACAAGCCGCCATCTTGAACCTATGCAAATGAGGGCGGCTGGGGATCGAGAAAGTGACAGGTGGCTGGGGATGAATCCAAACCACCCTCCCATACTAAAACAAGCCGCCATCTTGAATCCAAACCACCCGCCCATACTAAAACAAGCCGCCATCTTGATCATATGCAAATGAGGGCTGGGGAAAACCCATAACACACACAAACAAGCCGCCATCTTGAATACGACCACCCCTAACCTACAAAAACAAGCCGCCATCTTGAATACGACCACCCCTAACCTACAAAAACAAGCCGCCATCTTGAACATATGCAAATGAGGGCTGGGGAAAACCCATAACACACACAAACAAGCCGCCATCTTGAATACGACCACCCCTACCCTACAAAAACAAGCCGCCATCTTGAATCCGACCACCCCTAACCTAGAAAAACAAGCCGCCATCTTGAAAAACGACGGGAAAAGCTCGGGGATCGGGAAACGGACACCGACCACCCGTTTGCATAGACTCACGCATGCGCATACACTCACGCATGCGCACACATACAATCACCAGGGGGAAAAACCCATCACACACACACAAACAAGCCGCCATCTTGAATACGACCACCCCCACCCTACAAAAACTAGCCGCCATCTTGAACATATGCAAATGAAGAGGGGGGAAAAACCCATCACACACACAAACAAGCCGCCATCTTGAATACGACCACCCCTAACCTACAAAAACAAGCCGCCATCTTGAAACCGACCACCCCCACCCTACAAACACAAGCCGCCATCTTGAACATATGCAAATGAGGGCTGGGGAAAACCCATAACACACACAAACAAGCCGCCATCTTGAATACGACCACCCCCACCATACAAAAACAAGCCGCCATCTTGAATACGACCACCCCTAACATACAAAAACAAGCCGCCATCTTGAATCCGACCACCCCCACCCTACAAAAACAAGCCGCCATCTTGAATCCGACCACCCCCACCATACAAAAACAAGCCGCCATCTTGAATATACCCAATGAACCCAATGACCTCATTTGCATAAAACTCATTTGCATAGACTCACGCATGCGCACACACATAGCCACGCCCCCAAAATAAATTCTGCGCATGCGCAATTGAGGGGTAAATGTAACAGATCCTTACTACATACTACTTGCACAATCTGTACTCATTAGAATACCCATGAGCTTTTGGTATGTGATGTCGATAAATGATGTATATGACGAATAGACCGACAAAGTCCACAATTTATATCTTGATGCTTGGTTTATTCTAAACGTCCGCCAGTGTCCACAATGTATACCTTGCATGTTCACTTATCTCTTCTGATATTTCAGAATACTCAAGACGAAGTTTATGAAGCTGTGAAATGCGCACTAGAGGCTGGTTACAAACATATTGATTGTGCATATGTCTACGATAATGAAGAAGCCGTGGGACGGGCATTGAAAGAAAAATTCACCGATGGATCTTTAAAGAGAGAAGATGTGTTTATAACGGCGAAGGTATTTACACTTTTTGTCCCCCGCCGCAACGCGGCCGGGGGACTTTAAAATGGTTCTTGCTTCTATGTGTCCGTGCATGTCCGTGGATATCCGTGCATGTCTGTTCGAATGATTACTTCCTAACGCTTTGTTGGATTCTTCCGAAATTCGGCACACGCATTCCTTGCGACAAGACGCCAGTCGGTGTCGCATTTCAGCAACATCTGCCTGAAGGTGGCGCCACTGGATCAAAATGGATCTTGCTTCTTTCTGTCCGTGGATGTCAGTTACAAGCGATAACTTCCAAACGTTTTCTTGGATTCTTCCGAAATTCGGCATACATATTCCTTGTGTGAAGACGCGGCTGCGTACTGGATTTCAGTAACATTTGCCTGAAGGTGGCGCCACTGAGTTTCGCTTCTTCGTGTCCGTTCCAGTTAAAATGGGTCTTGCTCTCTTTGTGTCTGTGGATGTCTGTTCAAATTCTTCACAGGCGATAACTTCCAAAAGCTTTGCCGGATTCCTTCGAAATTTAGCATATACACTCCTTGTGACCAGACATGGGTTGGTATTGCGTTTCAGCAAGATCCACCTGAAGGTGGCGCCACTGGGTCTTGTTCCAATCTTCTGTGCATGTCCGTGGTTTCCATTCAAATTCTTCACAAGCGATAACTTCCAAATGCTTTGTCTAATAATTGCATGTAGGCATCCCTAAATGCGTTTGTCATTTTTTCTTCTTTCTTCTGCTTCTCGCTGTTAGTTTTGAATTTCATGTCGCTTTTAAATGAAGGACACCATTTTCTTAAATTTGCTGTCCAGTCCTTCTATTCCACATCATATGATTTACCCTAAAGCTTTTGCAGGAACCATATTTTATTTCAGAAGTATAATATGAAAAAAAATGGCGTGGAAATCCCCGCAGTACCGAATCCCTGGTGTTTGAATTTCGTGTCATCTTAAGTGAAGGACAACATTTTCTTCAATTTTGCTATCAAATAATTGTATCTCACATCATATGATTTACCCTAAAGCTTCTGCAGGAACCATTTGTGTCCACATGTGTAACTTACTATATAATTACAACTGAGTTCCTAAAGTTTGGGTGCACACTGTCAATATGATCAATTTCCTGAATTGAATTGAATTCCATCTTGTGGTTTTTCGGACTGACAGATGATGGCATGCAGTTGTCAGTGTGGTTGTTTCATGTACAGGGAGCTTTCTATTGCTTTCATGTCAGCACACCTACATGTACCACTACCCTCAAGAAGAGCATGTCCCCATCGCCAGGGCGCCGAGCCGCACCCTCTATCTCCCAAACTAGCCCTCGCCCGACCCTCATATATTGTGTTTGAGCATATATATCTCCAATATATCTTGGCAGAAGCTGAAATTTGTGCGTTGTCTGCAATATTGGCAACCCCAAAAGGTTTCAATTTATCAGGCACAGACCCATGTTTTTGTATTTGGTAAATATGTCCCTTGTCTACAGATCTTGCTCGGAATTGTTTTTCGTGCCAATCCACTTCTGGGTGACGCCACCTCGGGCCAAATTTGGTGTGGTGGTACCTTGCCTAAGATTTGGCTTGAGAATGTTTATCATGTTGATAGGGGGACCACCTGAAAGCTAAGTTAAGTGTTTCCAGGCAATAACTTTTTAAAACCTGAACCGATTCATTCCAAATTTGGTGTGTAGGTACCTCGCCACAATTTCTCGTTTGGCATTGTTTTTCATGCCGATCCACATATAGGTGGTGCCACCTTGGGGCAAATTTAAAATTATGTCTCCGGACCATAACTTTTTAATACGTGAATGAATTCTTTCCAAGTTTGGTTCACTTGCTATTGTTTTTCTTGTCGATCTGCTCATAGGTGGCGCCACCTGTAGGCCAAGTTAGCATTTTGTATTTCCAAAGTCAAGTGATCTTGCCTCAAGATCTCGGTTGGGATTATTTTTTATGCCCATCTGCCTACACATGGCACTACCTGATGGCGAAGGTAAAATTACATTTTCGGACAGTAACTGTTGGACCTTAATGGATTCTTTTAAATTTGGTATATGGGTACCTACCCTCAAGGCATCTTATGGGGCCATGTTAATGATGTTTTTCCTAAGTTTTACGTTTTTACTTTCTTCACAAATAATGAATGTTTCCTTTACTAAAGATGCAAAAGGCATGCCTCCAATCGTATTCGATCGACTTTTTCTAGTTTCTTCAATATTTGGCATATGCATTCCTTGTGACAAGATGTTGATTGATATTGCGTATTTGGTTTCCGGGCAATAACTTGAGAACTGCTCATCAAATTCGTCCCAAATTAGGCATGCATATACATCGTACCTTGCCATGAGATGTTGCTTGGGGTTTCGTTATCCACTTCTGCTCAGAAAGATGACAAAATCTGAAATTTGTTTTTGGCCAATAACTTGAGAACTGCATGCTCATCGGATTCTTCTCAAATTTAGCATGCATGTGCCATGCCAGGAGATGTTGTGTGGGATTGCCTTTCACTCACTTGCAGTTACAGGTGGCGCCACCTGGTGGCAAAATCCCAAATTTGTCTCCGGATAATACCATGACCTAAGATGTCGCTTGAGATAGCATTTCGCCCACTTGCACCTATAGGTGGCGCCACCAGGTGTTAAAATCAAAATTTGATTTCAGCCATTAACTTGAGAACTGCTCATCGGAATCTCCTCAAATTTAGCATGCATGTATCATGCCAGGAGATGTTACGTCGGATTGCCTTTCGCTCACTTTTACTTACAGGTGGTGCCACCTGGTGGCGAAATACCGATTTGTTTCCGGGTAATAACTTGAGAACCGCTCGTCAGATTCTTCATGACATATGATGTCACTTGGGATTGCGTTTCGCCACTTGTGCTTACAGGTAGCACCACCTCGTGTCAAATCTAAATTTGATTTCATTCATCAGATTTTCTCCAATTTGGTATGCAGATACCATGCCATGGTATGTTCCTTGGGACTGTATTTCACCTGCTTCTGCGTACTGGTGGCGACACCTGGGGGGAAAATCTGAAATTGACAACTGCTCATCGCATTCTTCTCAAATTTGGTATTCATATGCCATAAGATGTCACTTGGGACTTAATTTTGCATACAAATCTAAATTTGGTTTCCGGGCAATAACCCCTTTTCAGATTCTTCCCAAAGTTTGTATGCTGATACACCATGTCATGAGATGATCCTTGGGATTGCATTTCGCCCACTTGCACCTACAGGTGGCGACACCTGGTGGCAAATTTAAAATTTGGTTTCCAGACAATAGGTTGAGGATGCATTCAGCTTCTCGTCAAATTTGGTTTGCAGATAATATGCCTTGAGATGTCACTTGGGGTCGCTTCTCGATTACATAATTTGCATGCTTCACTGCATGGAAACTATATTACAGAAGCAAAAAAACGTTCAGTCAACCGTTCTGAGTTGATTTTAAAACTTGGGAAGGCAGAAAGACCCTTCCGCATCCAACGCCTATGAAGTAGCAGTTGCCTCCCTCTTGTATATCCCCCGAGACCAACAATGCTAAAAAATACTGCTGCCATTTCGGCGGGGGATTTAGCATCCTCTGGCTGCTTGTTCTCACAAGATCGATACTGAATAGGTATGGAAGCATATTAGACTGCGAAATACATACGTTAATACATTCTCCAGAATTTCTATTTCCGAAGTCTAGCTGTGTAGATGACGAACTGGAGAGATGAATTGCCTTGAAGACATGAGCATATATATTTGTAGTCTAAACCTATTTTGTCGCCAGCTCTGGGACACGTACCACAGCAAAGTGAAGGAGGGTCTTCAGAAAAGTTTGACCTGGCTTGGACTGGATTATGTTGACCTCTTCTTAATCCACTGGCCATTTGCGTTCAAGGTTAGTCCAAGATTACATTTATTCCTCCTTTGAATACATTAAAATACTTTCCATATCGGTGGACTTTTGTCGTGACGTCATATGTTTGCTTTTTTAGCTCACTTTGGGCCTGATTGTCCGTCGTCCGTCGTGTGTCGTGCGTCGTGCGTCGTCCGTCCTTCTTCTCTGAAACCGCTTGGCCGATTAAGCTGAAACTTGGCACGTATGTTCCCCCCAATGAGTACACCAGAATCTGTTCATGCCGTGTCGATACGATTTTAAATATGGCTGCCATGGCGGCCATCTTGAATTTGCCAGTGAAATCTTGTCATTATTTTTCGGTAACTGCTTCATGGATCGTTCTCAAATTTGGTACACCGGTTCCCCTTTGGGTCTAGTTGTGCAACATGTGTACTTTAGTTCAATTTGAATATCCAATATGGCCACCAGGCGGCCATCTTGGATTTCCCCATGAAACTTTGTTATCGCGATTTCTCAGGAACTACCGCAGGGATCTTTCTCAAATTTGGTACACAGGTTCCCCTTGGGGTCTAGTTGTGCAAGATACGGTGTCTGTGATGAAACGGTTTAAGGCTTACAGATATGAGCCATACCCTGATAGACTCTGAGACTACAATTCCATAAATTTTGATGGAACATTTCGGACTAAATCCACAATCAGGTTGCTGCCATGTATTGGGTGATCAGCTCATGGGTACCATGGCAATGCTTTGTTTGAGACTATTTTGCACGTTTTTGTTTCGTTTCGTTTGATTCGTACTGCAGGCGTAATCAGGTTGATAAACTAATGATAAAACTAGTAGATTGCACCAATAAACGGCTGGAAAATTTACTGAATTTGTGACTGGTAAATGTAGCCTTTGAACTATTGATGAGAACATAGCGGTATGCTAACACTTAAGAATCAGGGGGACTTGAGAGATTTTGACATTTTGTTTGTCAGGTTGAAATTTTCAAAAAGGCACTAAATTATCAAGGGTGCATTATTTCATCTCAGAACAATAGGAAACACAATTAAACACACGAAAATATAACTATTTCTTTGAAGTAATTCGAAAAAATGACTTTGTGGAACAAAATTGATAATTTTCCGAAGTAAAATTTGGAAATCGAAGAAATGTGGTGACTGTTTAACTCACGAATAAAGTTGAATCATCTCTTCGTTGAGGCTAAACAAGAATGACCTTCCTGAAGTTGTTGGAAAATAGAATGCTACACGTGGTCAAGCAAACTGAATTGTGCAGAAAAATGACGATTCACATTTCTTCCTGCTCAGGTGGACTTTTTCCGGCCTCGATGCATTAACCCTTCATACAAAACTGAATACCTGTCAATCAAAGTCCGTCTGAATAAGACAGTCATTCAACATGTCGTTGTTGTTACGTGTTGTTGTTGTTGTTGACACATGGCCATGAGGGTTAATGCCATTCATGTACACACGTTTACGCCCACCCATTTTCATCGACAAACGCTTTCAGAACATGGGATCGGAATGCCGAACCATTCAGATGGGAGGGCTACTCACCGAAATTTACTATAATACCATCTTTGTTGTCTAAATTTGATGTAATTAGACGGATGATCTGTTTTTCCCCAGTTTCACCAAAATATCATATCTCGCGCGATTTCACGTGAAGCAGGAGGCAGGATATTAAAGTAAGGCTGTTCGAAAAGTAGATCTCTAGAGAGGTTTACAGAAATTGTTTTCTTCTTTCGAAACTGTCGAAATAAATATGTTGGATGCTAAATATCACCATATTTCGCTCAATTATGATGCTTCTTTGATGTTTATACATGATATTGACGATATTTTGGACATGCCTATATGGGCGTATGAATATTATTGAGATGTGATGGGTCACCTTGTTTGGAAAAGAAACATGGTCTGAGACATACCGAAGTGTTTGGGATGAAAGCGCTAAATTCGATCTCTATTTAAACAGATGAGCTGACAAGTACGTATCTTACTGTGTATTTGTGGAAAATTTGAAATTGATATCTGCTATAGTTTATTTTCTATAGAATTATCTTTATTTCGTTGTCACGTCGGGAGCAAAATGGTGAGATTTCAGGGATCAGTTGTGATGACATGCAGAGTCGAGAATGGATGTACAGCCACGTGCGCGAAATGGATAATTTCGCTCGCAGGACCTCCAAAACTTAGTTGAGCCATTTCATTTATCGTTTTCCTGGCCTGTTATATTATTTATTTCCTGAAAGTCGCTTCACGAAATTCTTTGTCATTTCATTACATTTTTGCTTCACAAAGGTATTGAAAAATTTTTCAAAAAAATAAAATACATTTTTTGTCATATCATGTCTCATGGTATCATTGTGTCATAAAATTTGGTCATTATAATGATAAGGGTCGTTTTTAGAAATTTAGACTGGGCAAAAAATTTCAAAAATCTCACAAGTCCTAATTCTCCTTAACGTTTTTTATCTTATCTCTACCAGGCCGGGGGGGGGGGGCGGCATTATGCCCTCCCCCCATACTAAACGTTCCGCGCTACCTCCGGAACGACAAAAAATTGGGAGCTGTCACTCCACGACTTTGTATTTTATTATATTGAGGTAATTTTGTTAGCCTATTTCCGTAACCATTGCAGCAGAGGATCAGGAGTAAATTCAAGATGGCGGT
Source organism: Hanleya hanleyi (assembly GCA_036873755.1). NCBI lineage: Eukaryota > Metazoa > Mollusca > Polyplacophora > Lepidopleurida > Hanleyidae > Hanleya > Hanleya hanleyi. Next base: position 36,439 of record JAVTVY010010815.1, read on the forward strand.
CACGTGAGAAATCAGAAAAGATATCAGATATAAGTCTATGACTTCAGATGGCGAGTTGGGTTTAATTAACGAGTATTTGCAACTTGTTTCAACTGCAATACATATTGTTTCCATGCCGACCATTAAGTCTTCTAGCTTTTATAATGAGTAACGTTATGTCTTAATACCGTCAAGATGAGGTAAATGCTCAGCATTGGTCATTCGAACGAAGTCTAAAAATTGGTGTTAATCATGTAAAATTTTTGGACATCTAATCACAGGCTAATTGTGTTTTTCAGTTATATTTGTTGCAACACTGTATAATCCCATGTGGTGGGTTGAACTGGAAAATTGTGCAGAATTAGTTGTCGTGACCGATTGAATTTCCCACGTGATTCCATTCTACCTTCACGCCAATTTTTACTGCAATGAATGGATACGTTTTGATTAGTAATACACGTGTTCCTGTTGCTCATGTTGCTTGGAATTAACTTACTACTGAGAGGCTGGGCGTTTTGGTACATTAGAATGTTGATATACAAGCAGGTATATTTGTTTTGGCCATCATGTTTTGTGTAATGTTTTGATTACACAGCTGTATTGATTTCGAACTCGAACGATTTTCCACTACTTTGTTAAAAGTTAAGGAACTAATAAGGAAAGCTGTACGAGAAAGTGCATTTCATAGGAGATATATATTCATGTTGATGTCTTTGTCTTCGGGCAGTCAAGCGTGTAGGGTCTATTTGCTGTTTAATTATCTTCCTCCAGCAACTGGGGATGATGGGATGGCAGTCATGCATGGCTGCTCTTGGTATGTTAGTAGGGTTCCAGAGGCTGGAAATCCCTTATATTTGTATTCTTGTTATTATTATTGTGTTCGCCAGATTTTGTGACAAGTTTGTATTCAATACTGTTGCATTAACGAAGGTGAAACTTCACTTGATGATTGGATCCCATTAGATCTAATGCATACCTAAAGCTCTGGCGAACATCTTGGATTTACCCTAAAACCTTCCAAGTTCTTTTCTGGAACCGCACAACCGATTGACTCGAAACCTAGTACACATGATCGATAAATTCTTTTTGAAAATTTGTTCCGTGAAATAAAATGACCGCCATCGACCAATTATAAGTGTCAGATTTTCAAGTAATGGATTTGGACGGTGCAAGTGACTACATATACATGTATGCTGTTCAACATGGTGGTCAAAAATATGCTTCTAGGTCACGTGGTTTGGTCACCATCTTGAAGTTTGCTAGAATCTAAACATCGACTATAAATCTCGAACCATGGGATGTACAGACTTGCAGTTTGTTGCATTTTCTCAGAACCACATATTTCGGAAATATGATCTCTGTTTCATCGTAGTATCGGATTTCGATTGCGGAAAGTGGCAATATACATGTTATGAAAAACGGTGATGCTGAATATGGTGGTTTCGTAGTCGAAATTTATTTCCTTTGCTATGAAAATGCAAGAAAATGGCGTTATGGACTCAAGCATCATTTCCGACTGAAATAACCATTCGGCGGCCAGTTTGGATTAACCTAAACATGTTTAAGATCTTCTCACTCAAAATCACCTATCTGATCGACGCCGAACCTGGTTCATATCACCGATGGATCAAGATCTCTCAAAAGCAAATTTAGAATGCTGCTACCTAAAATAAGATGGTCCTTTATCGACCTATCAAATTTGTCGGACTTCCATGTAGTAGATTTCCAACGCAAATGTGTTACCGAATAAGCTCACTTCCGGGTCGAAAAGGATTGCTGCTGCTCCATAGGCTTGATGGGTGCTTGGAACTGGAGCTCGAGGATTGCAGCTCGCTGCTATATTTTATATAACTGTTGCTGTTATATGATCGTGAATTTCGGCGCTATAGTAATCAAGATTTACGCGGAAATACAGGCACCAGTCTAAACTTTGATTTGGAGCATTGGGAAGGGTTTTTTTCTGGCTGACATTAATTATTTCGTGAAACTAAGATAATGTAGCTTCCACAAGCCCTACCAAGATTTTTCCTACAATTTTCAAAGTGGACATTCTGTTCTTTGATACCATAGTTGAGCAATATAGTTTTAAACTTTTATGTGTTCAGACTATGTGACTGTAACAATAACATTCTGTAAAAATAAATTTGACATACATTTGACATTGTATGGAAAAGTCAGCGCATGTGGGTGATTAACCAAAGTGAAGCGGATGGTGTTGAATGAATAATTGATGAATACTTCTGATGAGTGTGATTGATTGCTTGATTCCAGTGAAAAGACAACATGTAGAGAAGTACTGTACACGTGGCAGAGTTTCTCTTGATAATGAACACAAATCGCAAATAGTGTCGATGAAAATTTCGTGCAAATTAGTGTGGCAAGCATCTTACTTTTGGGGGGATTAAAATAAATTTGATTTGATTTGAAGTTATTTGGGCATATACTCCTTGGGAAATGGCCAAATGCAACCCGGATCCTGCCAAGCTATCACACAACGCTCAAGCAAGTCCACAAGAGCCGTTACATGTATTTAATTTACACCATCTATCATCGGAAACAGTGCCTATCTAATTCAATATTGTGGAATGCAATAGCGTAAAAGTCCGTTTCCTATTTGAAGAAATTCAGTTGCGATCGAGTCACATTGAAAAAATATTACTCCGTGCTAAGCAGTGGAAATCAGAGTAGTCATTTGTGAATAGTGATATTTCACAAGGCGTCTATTGGTACATACATAGGTGTCAATGGGGCGCAAATGCTTAACACCGGGGCTACCACATTATCATGATTATCAGCTTCCTTACCTTTAGGACGGACGACTGTCGGCATGGTGGTCTGCAGTACAGTTCCAAAATTTCGACCATTTGGTTTAGTTGTGTTGCTTTAACCGCTTCAATTAGTGCTGAATCTTGACATGTTCACTGAAAACTGCAGAGAACTTATCGATATGCCCAGATTTCTAACTTTGGGTTCAAGACTGTTTGAAGATTGGTTCTGCACCGATGTTTCTGACCTTTGCAGAGACACTTCCAGTTTGTCCCCCCTTCTTGTCTCCAGATTTGTTACCCCGAGTTGAAGTTTGCCTATTGTGTCTACAGGCTACAATGTGAAGATACGAGATAACTCATAGTGTTCACCGACTGCCAGCATTGTTTTGTCACTTTATCAGCCATGCCTGTATATCCAGTTTACAGTACCATAAAGGTCACAAACCACTAAATATTGGCCATACTTAATATGTAGTAAATTGGCCGAGCATATCTTGAGAAAACTATATTCCCTAATATTCGCCGCCACAAATGATCCACCACACCAGGTAGACTGGCCATCTGATTCTGTGCCTCTCTGGAGGAAAAAAGCACTTAAACATGTGACAATGGAGAAAGACCGATTTTCGTTTTTATCTTACAGGTCACAAACCACTAAATATTCGCCTTACTTAATATGTAGTAAAATGCCCGAGCACACCTTGAGAAAACTATATTCCCTAATATTCACCGCCACAAATGACCCACCACACCAGGTAGCCTGGCCTTTCCGCTCAAACATATGGAAAATTCAGCATACATTCCCCACCTTTTTTCCGAGAGATAAGACCGCCAGAAAGAGGGTCATCCAGCCCGACACCATTACGGCAAATTTCGGAGGTGCCAATCAAACTGGCCCAGATTTTTTTCCGATTAAAATTTGTAAAGGTTGTTTTGATATATTTTAGAGTCAAATATTATAGAAACATTTTAAAATACGTCACAGACCATTTCTGACCTAGTCAGGTATAATGGCCAATCAATGTTCGCCGGAAGTCAAGTCCTGATAATAATCTTACACCCAGAAACTTCAATGGAGGTTTGTGACCTATAAATAGCTTACCACGAGAATACCCGTAGTGACCGAATGTGGTACACCCACTGCTACGAGTATATACGTAGTTGGCAATCAACGTGTTAGTCCATGTTGAATTACAATAATGCTCTTTGACCACGGACTATGCTTATTGGATAATGATTTAAGATGTTCAACTGATATTACGGAAGACGACTTGAGCTATGAGTATACCGGACTATGCTATGAACACTGCATGTCATTTTGCTGAATTATGCATTTTGTAGCTTTTGTGACTGGTGGGTCTGCTTGTTCGCAGAATGTAGTCCAATCTGAGGATAAACTTATTATATATTGTTATTGCGAGATTGACCCCCTATGCAAATTACTAGCACCATTTTCTTGTCCACGCGAGTTTGTTTTCCGCGTTCTTATTATTTTTGAGATGCACAATCACCTTCCAAGAAAATTACTCAACTTCCATCAGTGAGCGTTAGCTGCATTGTTCCTTTTTATGTCATCCCATTGAAGGCGCAGGTACCATGACCTTCTCACCAAAACTGTGGCTGATCGTGTCAAAGATAGACTCATATATGTTATAGTTGGTAAATGCAGATTTCATGTTAGATTTGATGTTATATCCTAGATTTCATGTTATATCATAGGGAATTTTCCCGGGCTTCCCACCAAAAAAACAGTTGACTTCAGTTGGGCAACAAAAGTTCTTTTCGAACTTTTATATCATACGAGGAGGCGAGCGTTGACACTTGAGTTGCCGCTCTCGCTTAAAGCAAATATCACAGAAGTACATAAATAGAAGCTCCCCTTTGACCCTGGAGTTCCCTGCTTCTCCTGCCATCCCGCGCCACACCTATGTGATCCGTTACGGATGTCTCTCACCCCACTGGTTCTCCCTATCCCAAGCCACACCTATGCGACCCGCAGTGCCCTTTTTATACTACTCGTCGGGCACTACTCATCGCGCATGCGCAGTCGACCCATTCTACAGTAGGGTGCAAGCCTGGCCCATGGAATCTCAGGTAGTGAAAACCCCAGGTTTCTCGCCTCACCCTATCCCGCGCCACACCTATGCGACCCGCTGTGCCCGTTCTATCCTACTCATCACACATGCGCAGTCGACCCATTCTACTGTAGGCTGCAAGCCTGGCCCATGAAATCTCGGGTAGCGAACACCCCAGGTCTCTCGCCCCAACCTATCCCGCGCCACACCAATGTGATCCGTTACGGATGTCACTCACCCGATTGGTTCTCCCTATCCCGCGCCACACCTATGCGACCCGCTGTGCCCTTTCTATACTACTCATCGTGCACTACTCATCGCACATGCGCAATCGACCCGTTCTTCTGTAGGCTGCAAGCCTGGCCCATGAAATCTCAGGTAGCGAAAACCCCAGGTTTCTTGCCCCACCCTATCCCGCGCCAGACCTATGCGACCCGCTGTGCCCTTTCTATACTACTCATCACGCATGCGCAGTCGACCCATTCTACTGTAGTGTGACCCAGGGATCTCATGAGGTAGGGAGAGGAGGAGGAGGACACGCCACAGATTAAGAAGTGAAACCCACATGTTTCTTGCCTCCCTGGATCGCGCACTACTCATCGCAGTCGACCCATTGTACAGTAGGCTGCAAGCCTGGCCCATGGAATCTCAGGTAGTGAAAACTCCACGTCTCTCGACCCACCCTATCCCGCGCCACACCTATTCGACCCGCGTGCCCTTTCTATGCTACTCATCGCGCACTACTCATCGCGCATGCGCAGTCGACCCATTCTACAGTAGGGTGCAAGCCTGGCCCATGGAATCTCAGGTAGTGAAAACCCCAGGTCTCTCGACCCACCCTATCCCGCGCCACACCTATTCGACCCATGTGCCTTTTCTATACTACTCATCGCGCACTACTCATCGCGCATGCGCAGTCGATCCATTCTACTGTAGGGTGCAAGCCTGGCCCATGGAATCTCAGGTAGTGAAAACCTCAGGTCTCTCGACCCACCCTATCCCGCGCCACACCTATACGACCCGCGTGCCCTTTCTATACTACTCATCGCGCACTATTCATCGCGCATGCGCAGTCGATCCATTCTACTGTAGGGTGCAATCCTGGCCCATGGAATCTCAGGTAGTGAAAACCCCAGGTCTCTCGACCCACCCTATCCCGCGCCACACCTATTCGACCCGCCTGCCCTTTCTATACTACTGATCGCGCATGCGCAGTCTAGGGTGCAAGCCTGGCCCATGGAATCTGAGGTAGTGAAAATCCCAGGTCTGTCGCCCCACCCTATCCCGCGCCACACCTATGCGACCCGCTGTGCAGTGAGTAAAGCGGAGGAGGAGGAGGAGGAGTAGTAGGACACGCCACGGATTATACTAGGTAGTTTGGTTTACTCACAGTGACCGCAATACCATTCCGATGAAGTTTCAGGACAGTTCCACCAAAAACTAGGCCAGTACGTTCCAGACAAACAAATAAACAGGAACGGTTACTAATTATCATCAGTTGGGAGTTGCTGTTGCTCATGACCTTGACCGTTTTACCTCAATTTTGATACCTGATACATCGCTTCTCACTAATGCATCCACTGACAAAACAGTGATTTCCAAAGATTCTCTGATTTTGGTCCCCAGAGTCCTTGACCGTTGATGTTTCGACCCGAACAGGTTCATTGTTTAGCTTAAACCTCAGGTATAAAAGTTCAAAATCCATACCATGGAAATGGCGTGATAGCACACAAAATGGATTCAATAATTTATTTCTATTAACCTCAATTTTGGATCTGCGTGACCCCATAGCCAGCCTGAAGAAATTTGAAAGATATCTGTCATTTGTTGTAAAATTAGGAAACTATATTGTTATAAATTACCGTTATTTCACAGTATTAATGTATGTTGGAGTTTACAGTACATTCAATCGTAAACACATTAATCTGTACAATGAACTGTGATATTTCAGTTGACATCAACTGCGCACACAAGTAACATAATTTTTTTTGTTTTCTCTGAAAGGAGGTTGATATCTTTGCACACGAAACGCTCAGTTGCAGGAAACATCCGACACCTGCGTTGTACGATACAACATTCAGAGCATTATCAGAACACGCGCTGGGACGGACGCAGCGGCTAACTTTAATTTTCGGTCTATAGTACGGTTTGGTTTTGGTTTTATACGTCTTCACATTTCAAGCTAAATACCACACTAACGTTCCGTCATTTAGTGTTCGTCTTGCATATGCGAAGATGGGTTTTATCTGACTTAGAGTTGTATCCTACTATTCGTGTAATAATTGCACAGATTCGTTCGTGATTATTTACGAAGATTGTGGTGATCGCATTTGTAAACACGAAGAGCAATAGCCATTTCGGCCTTCCAGTGGCCCACGTTGCCGCGGAACCGATAATTGTAGACAATGGTGCCACGTAATTGTATTGTATAAAGAATGTTAAAACAACGGTAATTGTAAATTACAGGGCTACCCAAATTTTACAGTTGAATGCCTGTCAATAACCGATGATTATAAAATACGGTGCAACATTTAACAGTTCAAAGCCTGTTAAAAAACGGTAATTGTAAAATACGGTGCAACGTAATTTACAGTTGAATGTACTGGCACCTTTTCTGCCAGTACATTTAACTGTGAATTTACGGTGTGATTTATAACAGTGTAATAACGAAAGCTGGGACAAGCAGAAGAATGTGCATTCCATATATATTCATGTTGATGTATTTGTCTTCGGGCAGTCAAGCGTGAAGGTTCTGTATGTTGTTAAACCATCTCCCTCCAGCAACTGGGAATGTTTGGATGGCAGTCATGCATGGCTTGCGTAAAATACCGATATCCTCTTGGTATGTTATTATTTATATTTTATCTGCAAAACTGTTGTAATTACATAGTCGTGCATTTCGGCGCTCTAGTAATCAATACCCAGCAGAAAATACAGGCACTAATCCAAACTTTGGTTTGAACGATTGGAAAGTTTATTTTGTAGCTGATATTAATTATTTCTGGCAAGCCACCTAACTATGATAATGTAGCCTTCTCAAGGCCTACCAAGATTTTGTTTACAATTTTCAAAGTGGACATTGTGATCTTTGGTACTATCGTTGGACAATACAGTTTAAAGATTTGCTGTGTTCAGTGGTTCAATAGCCTACAAATCTGCAATATTCTGTAACGAGAAGTTTGACATACATATGACATTGTATGGAAAAGTCAACGCATATCGTTGATTAACCGAAGTAAAGTTGATGCGGATGCGATGTTGAATGAATAGGTGATGAATGCTTCTGATGAGTGTGATTGATTGCACAACGCATGCAGAAGGACCCCACGTAGTGGAGTTTCTCTGATACTGAACATATATCTTCGCAAATAATGTCGCAAATCGCGCAAATTATTATGGCATTATTTTTGGTGGAGTTGAATTTAATTTGATTGTACTCATTAGGATATGGCCAAATGCAGCCAGGATACTGCCAAGCAATCACCCAACGATGCCGGAACGTTCACAAGAGCCGTTATATGTATTCGATTTAATCATCGATCAACGGAAACATATAATTCAATGTTATGGAATGCAATGGGGTAAAGTTGGCTTCCAGTTTGAAGAAATTCAGTTGCGAACGAGCCACAGTTGAAAATATTAATCCGCGCTAAGTAGTGGAATCAGAGTAGTCATTTGTGAATAGTGATATTACATAAGGGCGTTTATTTGGTACATACATACGTATCATTGGAGAACAAATGCTTAACACCGGGGCCAAAACATGATCATGATTATCAGCTTCCTTACCTTCTGGACAAAGGACTGTCGGACTGATCGTCTGTTGTACAAGACGTTCCAAATTTTCGACCCGTTGGTTCAGTTTTGTTGCTTTAACCGACTCAATTAGAGCTGAGTCTTGTAAGGTGTTTAATGAAATTTGCAGAGAACTTATCGATATGCCCAAATTTCTAACTTTGGGTTCAAGACTGTTTGACGATTGCTTCTGCACAGATGATTCTAATCTTTGCAGAGACACTTCCAATTGGTTCCCTCTTCTTGTCGCTGCCAATAGCGACTGCTCTAGACTTGTTACCCCGAGTTGAAGTTTGCCTATTGTGTCAGCATCGCGCTTTTGCAGACTTGCCATTCTCAACCGTTCATACTCCAAATTATTCAGCGAAATTTCCAGAGTTTTTCTCGCCTCAACCTCAACTCGGAGTGACTGCTCGAGATTCTTTCTTTCTGTAACCTCAGCTGAAAGTGACAGCGCGAGTTTCTGTCTCTCTGTAACCTCCGTTGTTAATGACAATTGCAGTTGATCCATCTTTCGTTGCTGTGCTGTTACCTGTGAGACGAGGTTGGATATGTCGCGTTCAAATTTACCATCTGTTGAAGGTGACACTGTGACCTGGCTTTGCCCACTGATCAATTTTCCCGGTGATGACGCTACAGATTCTTTGTCCATTGAAATACATATCTTGATTAGAATACTGAAGAAAACGAAGCCAATGATATGCCGTTTACTCTCCATTTTACCAGCAGTATTCTGTTAGAATTGTTTTCTTTCTGATTAAATTAACAGCGTATATTAAATCTCCTGCCCATACTCTTTGCTACGCCACGGATAGGTATGTTCAAGGATGTGGGGTTGTCACTTATAAAGCATTAGAACGGGTCACCGATCTTCTCTGATGGAAACAGATTTTAATTAATGCAAAATATCAGAATATCATCCAACCAGTGCAATGGCAATTAACGCATGAGTAAATAATATCCTTAGGCAGTTACATTAAAACTTTAAACGGTTTGTTTTTTTCCACTACTTCAGCCACATATTCGAAGATGAATTTTTCGACTAATAATTGCACTCATCTTCGGCTATATATTATTATGTACTTGAAATATAATCACCCTGAACCAGTTGTATGATCAGTGTACATCATCTCTAGCAGTTGTTCCTGTACACCATCTAGAGCCAGCCATTGTTCTTCAGGGTTCACCATATATTTTTATTGCGAGTCGGATAAGTTTGCTTGTGGTACGAAACATGACGCAGTAGAAAAAATGTAGTGTAGTTGATATAATCAATTTAGAACTACACATTATCTTAAAATAACGTTAAAATATAAATATTGACACCAATTTCATTCATGTTAATTGGAATAAGAGAAACAGCATGCGTTTTGTATGATTTATGTGGAATCATATCTTAAATTTCACATGAAACCTGACTATAAAATTAATATTGTTTTACATTGTCCACTCACACCAGTGAAGTTTCATGGCTATTGTTCACAGTAGTAGTATAAGGACGGATACTACAAACTTTTCCAGGGAAATAACTCTTGTTTGTGGAGCATTTGTGGAGGGCGCCACCAGCTCAAGAGACCAAAAACTACCTCCAGCACAAGAGAGCTCCCTGCTCTGGGTGACTATAGTTCCGGCAAACTTTGACCTCGAATTCCTCCGTGGTGATGCGGTCTGGTGGTGATGCGGTCGCGGGAAAAAGCTTCCGCGGAGAAAAAATAGTCCCCAGACTTCAAATACGCTGCATGGTCCGATTGGGTCGAGTGAGGTATCAAAGTGAAGCATTCGTGAAGGGGCATCCAGTCATGGGTGGGTGCATGTAAAATTCCCCGAAACTATAAAAAGCGGAACACGGACTTTACCCCTAAAATAGGGGAAAACACCCATTAACCCTAGCCAAAAGGGCTAATATCGGTCCCCGGGCTTATTGGGACCGGCCTATCAAGGCAATGGGGTGGGTGCATGTAAAATTAGGATTTTTCCCCGAAGCTATAAAAAGCGGAACACGGACTTTACCCCTAAAATAGGGGAAAACCCCTATCAACCCTAGCCAAAAGGGCTAATATCGGTCCCCGGGCTTATCGGGGCCTGCCTATCAAGTCAATGGGGTGGGTGCATGTAAAATTAGGATTTTTTCCCGAAGCTATAAAAATCGGAACACGGATTTTACCCCTAAAATAGGGGAAAACTCTTATCAACTCTAGCCAAAAGGGCTAATATCGGCCCCGGGCTTATCGGGGCCTGCCTATCAAGTCAATGGGGTGGATGCATGTGAAATTAGGATCTTTTTCAGAAAATATAAAAAGCGGAACACGGACTTTACCCCTACAATAGGGGCCTGTATTATACAATATAAGGAAAAATGCCTGTAGGGGGTATGGGGATCGTCAATTTTTTTTTGTGGGCTTTACTATGGCTTGTGGGGTCTCGTTTTTCTCGTCTCGCCAAGAAAATGACAATGGGAGGGGTCCAGGACCGAATCGGTGAAATTTTTGGGAAAAGTCACCGAGGTCTGTATATAGGCTCATACTGGCTATATGGGGGAGGGGTGGTCATTTTTTGGTGGGCTTTGCTATGGGTTGTGGGGTCTCGTTTTTCTCGTCTCGCCGAGAAAATCACAATGGGAAGGGTCCCGGAGCGAATCGGCGATTTTTTTGGAAAAAGCTCACCGAGGCCTGGATAGGCCCATAGGCTGGCTATATGGGGGGAGGGGTTCAACCTGGGAAATTCACATACGGTCATTGTGATATGGGTTGTTTGGATTTGTTTTTCACGTCTCGTCATTTAGAACACGATGGGAAAGGTTTCGAAGCGAAACGGTGAATTTTTTGGAAAAAGTTCACAGAGGCCTGGGTAAGCACATAGGCCTATACCGGCTATGGGTGTATTGGCCCATACGGGGTGGACCTTTTGGGGTCTAGGTGAGCCCCTAATGATCCTATGGTGTCGTATGAGGTCTTATTTTGAAGCTCTCGTAGATGAGCATCCGACTGGACTAATAGTTCGTCCGTTTTCAATATTCTGCGCATGCGCAGTCTGGCCCGTAGTATAGAAAGCAGGCATTTTGGGAGTATGTTGGGTGTGTTTGGGGTAAAGATGGACCACTATGTGTCCGAATGGGTCGTGGAAGGTGTCAAAGTGAAGCTTGTGTGGAGTAGAGTCAGACTGGCGTGTTTTTAAAATGCAAGTCGCGTCAATCTGCGCATGTGCAGTTGGTTGTAGTAAGTCAAGTGGCCATTTTGGGGCAGTGCAGGAAGGTATTTGGTGTCGAGATGGACCATTCTTCGTCCGATTGTGTCGTGGGAGGTGTTATCTTGTAGCTCTCGGGGTGTACATCCAGATTTGAGGGATGTTCACATCATCTGTGACGTCATCGGTGACGTCATCAGTAGGAGTAGTAGCGAAAGTGGGCATTTTGGGGCAGTGAAGGAAGGTATTTGGTGTAGAGATGGACCACTATTGGTCCGAATGCGTCCTGTGGGGTAGCCTTCGGGGTGGAGACCACGATTTTAAGGCATGTCCACAGCATCTGTGACGTCATTGGTGACGTCATCAGTACGAGTAGTAGCGAAAGTGGGCATTTTGGGGCAGTGAAGGAGGGTATTTGGTGTAGAGATGGACCATCCATATCTGCTATGTGTATTATACAGTATATGTGCTGTATTATACCAAATCTGTGCTGTATTATACTATATCTGTCCTGTATTGTACCATATATGTCCTGTATTATGCCAAATCTGTGCTGTATTATACAATATTTGCCCTCTATTATACCATATCTGTGCTGTATTATACCATATCTGTCCTGAATTACACCAAACCTGTGCTGTATTATGCAATCGGATAGCGGTTGTCGTGAAAAACAACAAGTTCAGCAATGTTTATATAGTTTATTATCCCCAATGTTACATCATACCCAGGGCGGCTCCGCATACCCAGGCTGGGGGAGCCGCCCTGGGTATGTTTAGTATGTTCACAGCAAAACAAATTGAAATATCAAACACCATGTTTTATTATTTAACGCATCGTCACATTAGGTACACGTGTTTACTGAGCTCAAGTCAACGATCAGCATGTAGACATAGAGAGTATGTACGGCATGTTATGGTATTCATCAGTGCACGGGTGACGCATTCAACCGATGGGGGTGGTCGGTCAGCTTGGTAAGGAAAAACGTGACATTGGTTACCCTCTCTATCACCCATTGTGTGTTGGGGCGTTGACGATGTGCCCATCTCAAGGCATCCACGGTGTCCAGTATCTCCAGCATCGTCTCTAGTGACCTCCGGTTAATGATGGTGACCGGCTGGTCAAACACATAGATGTTATTGCTGGGATAATAATACCGTAACTGGTCCGTCTTTTTGTGACGTGAGATGTACTCGAAAGCGACATTCAATTTGAAGGCCGTAGTTTGATCTTTGAAGATGGCTTCCACGTAGCTGCGTAGACGGGTGCGGTTGGTCAGTGGGAAATTGTAGATATCTTGAATAGGGCCATGAGGGTGGAAACAGTACCGTGTCATGGATCAATGGCGCCGATCGATGTCACTCACTGGATGGTTGTCCCGTAAGAGATCGCTAGGAACATTTATGGGCTCGACCAGAAAATGTTCGATGTTGTCAGGCGTATGACTTGAAACCGTAACACTGGGGTCCGGCTGGATATCCAGGCTCCAGGTGGGTATAGGCGGGCTCTCCGACGTCGCATCACCAGTGGCCTTCGTCTCCCCGGGCTTATCTTCACTGTGTGTGACCTTCTGCGGCTCCTCTTCAGTAGGAGGTTGTCGCTCATGCCATGGAATCAAACGTTGGTGTCGCAGCAATTGAATGGTCAGTTTGAAAAGCCGACCACAATCCTCGCATGGACGCTTGGGTGGCCCATGAATTGAACGTTCATGGCGCAGTAAAGCATCTTCCCTATTAAATGACCGTGCGCAGGTTATACAAGTATACCGTCCGTCGTTGTGGGCGGCGGTCTCGTGGCGACGTAAGTTGTTTAGACGAGTAAACTGCTTCTGACAAGTAGTACAAGTGAACATCTTGGTGGTTGACAGAGTGTCTGATGAAACGGCCAGGCCGCTTTCCTTCATAGCACGCTAGCTGGTGATCTATTTTTAGCACACTCACTTCAAGTACTTCAAAGTCGAGGACCGAGATGTACTGGTGTACGACTGAGCCACATTGCGTACGTGTATGTGTTTGTGTTTGAGTCCAACCGTGCACCATGTCGAATTACGTTCTCTCCGAAAACTTCCTCTCGTCGCATCAATATGTTCAGACCCATTCAATATAAACACAACCAAGAGACATCAACAACAACAGGCACATTGCGTAATACACGTTTTATTATCCTCACACCGCCACTACCACCACCACCACCTAGCGGTGCCGCCGTCAACGATCAGCGTATGGGCATATAGAGAATGTATGGCATGTTATGGTATTCATCGGTGCTTGGTAACGAAAAACGTGACATTGGTCATCCTTTCTACGACCCACTGGGTGTTGAGGCGTTGCTGTTGGGCCCATTCCAAGGGATCTACGGTGTCCAGTTTCTCCAGCATCGTCTCTAGCGACGTCTTATCCGTGATGGTAAACGGTTGGTCAAATACCCGGATGTTACTGCTCGGGTAAAAGTATCGGACTTGGTCTGCCTCCTTATGCTGTAGCACATAACCAAATGCCAGATTCAACTTGAAGGCCGTACTTTGATCGTTGAAGATGGCTTCCACGTAGCTGCGTAGATGGGCGAGGTCGGTCAGTCGGAAATTGTAGATATCTTGAATAGGGCGATGACGGTGGAAGCAGTGCCGGATCATGGGCCAATGGCGCCGATAGATGTCACTCACTGAATGATCGTCTTGTAACTGATCGCTAGGAACATTTATGGGTTCGTCCGCAAAGTGTACTTTGTCCTCTACGTCGTACAAAATCTGGCTCCGTCACGTAGGGCATGGGGTACACCAGGGTACCAGAAACTGACCCTTGACCCCTGCGCGCAATTTTTATCCGGTATTGCTAGCGCGCGCAGGGGTCAAAGGTCAGTTCCTGGTACCATGGTGTACCCCATGCCCTACGTGCTAAAGGGTACACGGTGCACCAGGTATGTGTTTGGTTGCGCCTGCGTACGATGACGTCACTTCCGAGCAGCGCAGGGGTCAAAGGTTACTTCCGGACTGTGCGTGTGTTTATCTTTCTTCCTCTCATCTGTCTGTATCATGGCACACGGCGACACACACACACCTACACACAGACGTATACACACACATGCTGCATACATACACGCACACCCACACACACACACACGCACACACATGCATACACACACACACACACACACAATATGACTGACTATTCACATGCAGGATATGAGAGCTTCTGGACCTGGGCCTGTTAGAAGTCCGGGATGGTGGAACATTCGTGAAAATCCTAGGGTACAGGATGCACCATCAACTTCCCGTTTCGGTCACGTGACAGTAAACATGGAAAAACCCGGATCTAAGATGAAGACCCGGATGTAAAACTACAGTACCCGGATGGAAGAACCCACTGGGAAACTCGAATGTAAAATCCACTGCCCACACATACACACACACACACGCGCGCGCGCGCACGGAATGCGGCTCAGTTGTACGCCAGTACATCTCCGTCCTCGACTTGGGGTAGTTGAACTGGGTGTGCTAAAAATAGATCAACGGCTAGCTTGCTATGAAAGAGAAACGGCCTGGCCGTTTCATCAGACACTATCAACCACCAAGATGTTCACTTGTACTACGTGCTCGAAATCATTCACTCGCCGGCACGACTTGCGCCGCCATGAGGCTACCAGGCACGATGGAACCGCCCGGTATAGCTGTACGATATGTACACTGTCGTTTCAGCGCCCAGATCATTTACAGCACCATGAACGTTCAATTCACGGGCCACCCAAGCGTCCATGCGAAGAATGTGGTCAACTCTTCTGTCCTAGTGAAGTTGAGCCCGGGGAGACGAATGTCACTGGTGATTCGAACACGGAGAGCCCAACTATACCTACAGTTCAGAAGCATGGATATCCAGCCGGTCCCTAGCATTTCTGTTCCCAGTCATACGCCTGACAACAACGAACATTTTCTGGAAGATGCGGTGGATGTTCCCAGCGATCTCTTACAGGACGCCCATCCAGTGAGTGACATCTATCGGCGCCATTGGCCCATGATACGGCACTGTTTCCACCGTCATCGCCCTATTCAAGATATCTACAATTTCCGACTGACCAACCTCGCCCGTCTATGCAGCTACGTGGAAGCCATCTTCAATGACCAAGCTACGTCCTTTAAATTAAATCTGGCGTTTGGTTATGTACTGCAGCATAAGGAGACAGGCCAAGTCCGATACTTTTACCCGAGCAGTAACATCCGGGTATTTGGCCAACCATTTACCATCATTAACCGGCCGTCGCTACACTCTAAGCTCAGAAGGTGTAAAAAAGGTGCAAAAAAGGTGTAAATCAAACGTTTGCACCTTCTGGGTTCATGTTTACACCTTTAGGGGGTGTAAATATGGTGTAGAAAAGGTGCAAATGTATGAAGATTGATTCCAACCCTGATTTTACACTCGTAAAGGTGTAAATTTATTAAAAGGTGCTAAAAAGGTGTAAATACTTAATTTTCCATACACATTTGGAACTTAATTTCTATGTTGAGTAAATGTATTTCCTTGTCATGCTTATGGTAAACCATCAACATTTTCAAGCACCCAAAATTTCTACACAAAATTAAATCAATGGATCTAACAATTTGACCAGTCTCCCTAACATTTGAGCAAAAATTCCAACGGAAATATTATAAAAAAACCGAGCTGCAGACCATAAGATTCAATCCCCCAGTCGATTTTACGAGGGAGTGAAAATTGAACAGCCGCTCTAGTGTTCTCACTCAAGGTTGAGCCCAAGACTACAGGGCTGGAGGGGGGGGGCGTTCTGGGATTTTGAATATCAACAGTATAGTAAATAATATGTATCATGCAGAGTCGACAAAAGCACGTTGTTTGTCGACCAATCTAAGAAGTTATCAGATCGATATCTACAGTGCTGATAACTGCTTAGCCATCAGATAAACTGCTTAGCCATCATATCACGAATCGTTAGATTCTTGGTATGTGCTTTAGAATAGGTTAACCAGAAGACTATTCTGTGAAGTCATGTGACGCAGTCAGTATGTCGGCACCTCTTCCCACTACCCTTATATGTGTTGTAATTTCAACAACATTTCAATGGGGAATTTGCACAATAAGCAATGAATACAACGAAAACTGTACAAATTATAGGCTATGATTGATCCACTGAGACAGGAAGGTGTGAAATGGACTAAACGGTTCGAAGTGATAATCATGACAGTTTGTTGTGCATGTTACCCATTAACAAGTGTGCGATTATCGTCACAAATTATTACTTGATAAAGTAGTGGTCCCCGATGAAACATTGTTATTGCGATTTCTCAGGAACTACTGCATAGATCTTTCTCAAATGTGATACACAGGTTCCCCTTGGGGTCTAGTTGTGCAAGATACCTTTTGTGGTCTGATTCAAAAATCCAATATGGCCACCAGGTGGCCATCTTGGATTTCCCCATGAAACATTGTTATTGCGATTTCTCAGGAACTACTGCATAGATCTTTCTCAAATTTGATACACAGGTTCCCCTTGGGATCTAGTTGTGCAAGATACCTTTGGTGGTCTTATTCGAACATCCAATATGGCCATCAGGCGGCCATCTTTGATTTCCCCATGAAACTTTATCGCGATTTCTCAGCAACTACTTCATTGATCTTTCTCAACTTTGATACACAGGCTCCCCTTGGGGTCTACTTGTGCAAGATACCTTTTGTGATCTGATTCAGAGATCCAATATGGGTACGAGGCGGCCATCTTGGATTTCCAGATGAAACATTGTTATCACGATTTCTCAGGAACTACTGCATGGATCTTTCTCAAATTTGGTACCCAGGTTCTCCTTGGGGTCTAGTTGTGCAAGATTGTGGTCTGATTCAAAAATCCAATATGGCCATCAGGCGGCCATCTTGGATTTCCCCATGAAACATTGTTATTGCGATTTCTCAGGAACTACTGCATGGATCTTTCTCAAATTTGGTACCCAGGTTCCCCTTGGGTTCTAGTTGTGCAAAATACCTTTGTTATTTGATTCGAAAATCCAATATGGCCACCAGGCGGCCATCTTCGATTTCCCCATGAAACTTTATCGCGATTTCTCAGGAACTACTGCATTTATCCTTCTCAACTTTGATACACAGGTTCCCCTTGGGGTCTGCTTGTGCAAGATACCTTTTGTGATCTGATTCAAAGATCCAATATGGGCACCAGGCGGCCATCTTGGATTTCCAGATGAAACATTGTTATCACGATTTCTCAGGAACTACTGCATGGATCTTTCTCAAATTTAGTACCCAGGTTCCCCTTGGGGTCTAGTTGTGCAAGATTGTGGTCTGATTCAAAAATCCAATATGGTCACCAGGCGGCCATTTGGATTTCCCCATGAAACATTGTTATTGCGATTTCTCAGGAACTACTGCATGGATCTTTCTGAAATTTGGTACCCAGGTTCCCCTTGGGGTCTAGTTGTGCAAGATACCTTTTGTTATTTGATTCGAAAATCCAATATGGCCACCAGGTGGCCATCTTGGATTTCCCCATTAAACTTTATCGCGATTTCTCAAGAACTACTGCATTGATCTTTCTCAAATTTGACACACAGGTTCTCCTTGTGGTCCAGTTGTGCCAGATACCTTTTTTGGTCCATTTTGAAAATATCCAATATGGCCACATCTTGAATTTCCCATGAAACTTTATCATGAAATCTCAGGAAATTACTGCATTGATCATTTAATGTTCAAGGGGGACAATACAAGTTAGAAACTCATCTGTTGCATTTCTTTAGTAAAAATTTCTCACAGCTACTTTCTCCAGTTACAGTCAGATGAGCTACAGTGCCGTGGCACTATCTTTTGTTGATAAAATATCACTCTTACTACTTTTTGGTGGAGACTAAATCTCACAGGCTCTACACTGGAGTACGGCATAGTTTTTTACGGATTCTCGTAGCTCCGCCTTTTTGATAGTTTCTTCAATATCTTCATACTCTACGGTAATGTATTAAATATGGAAATGTATCAAATTCATGATAGAGATACAACAAGGGATCCCAATCTCATGGTCCTTGGTGTTGAGATATAAATCAATTTAGAATAAAATTAATGAACTTATCAGATATATCTGTAAAACCGACAGTTCAATTGAATTGTTTGGATTATGCCATGGAGTGGAATTTCTTGTTAATCTTCATGCTGTTATCTCTATCTGACCTTTACATACCCTTTGTTTCTTTGTTACATTTTTATCAAATTAGGCAGGTGAAAGTAGTTTTCCCAAAGACGAAAACGGAAAAATTATATTTGACACAGCGAACAAACTTGAAGATACATGGCGGGTAAGTTTTGAAAGCCACATTTCCTATTAAGGTGGCTCCCTGGTTTCGGTGCAAAGTCATGTCATTTTTCTCATATTTTTTGTATAGCTCAGGAAGTCCATCCTATATCAGAAAATGATATAAAAGTTGGGGCATAGCGTATTACTTTTTTCTAATTTTCAGGTTGTATAACGTGTACCTGTGGCAAATTGGTACAATGTGATTACTATGTAAAACACTCAATACTTGAGACATAATTGTTTTCAGAATATTCAAAAGTCATGTCAATTTTCTCATTTTTTTACTATGTATTCCTTGAAGTAATTAGTTTTTTAATAACTCAAATATAAGGTAGGTCGCCATCCAAAAAAGGGCATGAATAGGGCTCCGAATCTACGTACTCCCACATTTTCTCCCGCCATTTTACATGAAGTCGCAACAATGCAACGTCATGACGTCGACAAATGCCACGCTAACAAAGAGTTTGCCATTCGACGTCATGACGTCACAAGCGATGCTTAGTAAACGCAGCATGTCACAGTATCTCATTCTATCCATTCGCGCACAAGAGTACGACTATAAGGGAGGTAATTGCTATGCGCAAGAAACTGCGCAGAACAGCCATTCTTGTAACCAGGGAGCCACCTTAATTCGTTGGAGCAGTTTAAACTTTATATTTGACTATTGTGACATATTTCGGCAGAAACTTATAGACAACAACTTGATACTAGAACAGCGTTACTTGATACTACTCCAGCAGACGTCCACGATCATCATCCATTAATATCAGATGAGTTGTTTGAGCTGATCTGCCATCACAGCTCCCGGGCTAGCGTATCTAATTCCGCTTAAGCCGGTGCTAGGGGCCGTGTGGATACTTCATACTCTTCACATGAGCATCTGCAATAAAAGCGCGGCTGAGATAGTTAGGCTACGTCCGAGAATCCACCGTATTCTCTGGTCTTAATGTTAGATGCCGAGGGATGATTTCCTGTAGAGTCATATGGTTGCTTTTTAGTCGCCAGGCGTCGTCAATTTTTCCCACCTCTTGCATATCGCTCCAATTGGATAAATATTCTATATTTTATAAATGATAATTGGATTATCCGTCTTTTGCAGACATTTACAATGTTCGGCATTACAAAAATGCTTGACAACACGGATATTGTAATATGCTTGAGGAGTGTCCGGACGTCTACTGTGCATGTTTTTGCGCGTGTACCAAAATAGGTATATTTGAGTGAAAGAGAATTTGAAAAACGCATATATTAACTTAAAGTGAACAGTTCTGGAAAGATTTTGGAATTGGGTAATGTGTTCTCCAATTTCGAAGGCAATCGAACCATAAGGTAGGAACACTGGCAAACCAACTAGACGAAATCAGGGTAATTTTGCTTTATGACTGGTTGGCCAGCTTGACAATATATTTAGCATTGCTTCAGAAAATATTGAGACTTTTTGAAGAAAATTACATTTTACCACAATGAAGTAATGTTATGCCTCAAAAGAATGATAAACACTACATGCTTGATTCTAAATTTCGGTTTATTGTTTTTTAAACCTTCTTCTTGTATTGAACAGTTCTGACTTATATACCGACGTGAAACAGTATTGCCGTAATTTCAATACACAGTAAAAACAAAAACTGTGAGGTGTCAAATCATACGCAATTAATGATGAAATATATTGATAGTTTTGAATGTTAATAATACATCGTTGAATATAAAAGAATGCCAGTTTCTGGGTATTACATGTCAACATACAATCGTGTTGTGGTTTTGAT
>JAVTVY010010816.1:0-53970 GCA_036873755.1 Hanleya hanleyi
AAGCCCAGAACGGGGCTTGTACATTGAAATGATGGGCGGCCCAGTCATAGACGAGTACATCGCGGTCCTCGGCCTGGGGGTACTCGTCAAACATCTGTACCATGGTAGATAAGGGTCTTCCCCGGCATCGATGGTACAGGTAAAACAAGCAATATTGTCCGCACACGCCACTGGTCAGGCTTTGCAACGTTTGACTGTTCCAACACCACGTCTCTGTGCCTTGATCCATGAAGTCTGTTAAATCGGGATGGAGGGTGGCAGACCGTACGGGTCAAAGTATTCCCCCTGCTGTTCTGTCAAGTACACGGCCACCCAGTGTTCACCGGGTCGATCCATCGGATCCGTGTTGAGAACGTAAGCAGCCGGATACATACGGTCTAATGGAAACACATCTCGGGCGAACACCCCTTGAAAGACCCTACGTGTCTCTGGGTCATTCTCCAGCACGGTGGTTATCTGGTCTGTATCCATTTTAGGTGGAGAAGTCACACAGGACGTTGCGCGCCTTGTCCACTTGAATGATGTCAAACTCGGCGTAGCAGATCACATTGACGGTGGTCGCCAGGGCTCGTGCAAGTGGATTTCCAACCGTAAGTTGCCTTGCTTGGCCAGGGCCAGCTGGTGGTCGTTCTCTAAGGTGGGGGTCAGATCGAAACAGAACAACGTGTATCCGTTCGCGTAGTCCTCCCGACTGATCATATTCCCTTCGTCCTGGTTTATTTGACCGGTGGCTGTATACAGGCTCTGATAGGCTCGAATGAAATTCCTCCGCCCAAAGTTCGGTGTTAAGGCCGTGGCTGGCACCTGTTGTCCATCCACATGCAGGGCCACAAAATTGATGCCGAAATGTTGAAAGTCAAACGGATTCTCTGGGTAGGCTCCGCTGAAACTGGTATTTTCCACATAGGCCAGGATCAATCGCTTGGGTAGTTCCCCCAGGAACAGGTTTTCTTTGTTAGCGCCCATATTTCCAGCAGGCACAGAGAACACTTTGGTTTGTACACGTCGGATAGGGTACTGCGCTGGTTTTGTTTCCAAGGCTTTCATGTGTCCCAATTGAACGGCTGGATTCGGTTTCACTTTTCGGACATACAGGACTGCGTCTTGGATGACAATCTTACAGTCCGCTGCATGCCCCTCTACGTTAGTGGCCATCAAGGCGAAGGTCGGAGGCGCCCGTATCAGTCGGATTTTGATGGGGATCTTGTTCAAGAGGTACCGGTCTTGCATGAACATGTCTGCATGCAGTCGACCCATCATATCCACCGAGGTATTGTTCGCAGTGAAAGCCTTCCGTTTGTTATATCCCCCATTGTCCGCCGTGTCCATGTGCTCGGCTGTGTCCCTGTAGAATAAAGCGGTTGTCAGCTGAGATTTTTTAGCCTCTCGGCCATACGACAACAATGTCTCGATGTAGGCTCGATAGGGGTACGTGTTGGTGGAGTCACTGATGAGTTTGTCGCTGAGAAAAATATCCACCTGCTGAAACATCGAGTGCAGCCAGAGATTCGTCGGACCCACCGTTGCTTGGTCAGCGATTCTGGTGCCAGCTCCATTGACCACCTTGGCTTTCACATACAAGTAGGTATGGGCTAAATCCACATAGGCCGTATCCGCATTACTGATGGTGAACTCGATAGGCCCGGTTTCGTTGATGCTGGAGAGCGGGAGATGCTCCACCCATAATCCTTGTTCGACACTGCTCTGTGTGGGCGGCACGGTCCACAAATCAAATTCACTGTTGGTGGAGGGGCAGGACTCGGCGTGGATTAAGGACATGTTTTAAGAAAAGATATCCTTTGTCTTCTTCGATGTGCGTCGTCGCTGGGTCGGTCGTCGACTGGTGCGTGGTCTCGGTGGGGCAGCTCTTTTATTCCCCACGGTGCGTTGTGCTTTGGCCACCAAGACGCCTCCCGCTTCTTTGGCCCGCCGTTTCAAGGATTCTTTGGGTGCCGTACCCCCAAGACATCACCGGGCACTTGCAGTCCACTGCGTACCGCTTGTTTGCCGATTGCCTTCACCCCACGCGTCACCAAGGGCAGGAACGTTTTCACAATGCTGCCGAGTATGTTCCCCAGTCCATGTCCTCGTTGCATGCGTGCACCGCTAAATACCGGAAAGCCACCCCCGGCCTGTTGGGCATAATAGTCAGCATAGCTGCGTGCATCGCACTCGTAAGGTACTTTCATTATGCAAAGTGGGGAGCACGTGCTTGTCGAAAATGAAGTGTCAGCACCACTTTTCCTCGTTCGAATGCCACCGGTCGTCCCGTGTCATCTTATATCCACCGTGATCGTGTTGATGTCAGTTTGTCGTACGGGCAAGTAGAGCATGTGGGTGAAACTGTGGGTGACTTGACCTCCATACGTCTTTTTAATGGGACCACCCGTAACAGAGGTGTGTTGATATCGCCCACGATGTGGTTGTCCACCACGTCCGAGTAGACGTAGAGTCCGTACATACCCGACTTCATATCCATCGGCATCTCGCCATGGTGTTCGGTGGGACCAGCGAACGTCTTTAGATCGAAACCCAACATTTGCTGTAGGATAGCACTCAGTACGACGCTCGCCTTGCCGGAGACGATAAGCTGTGCCTTGTCGTTGTGTGCGTTGTAATCGAAGTCCACGTGATTCTTGAAGGGATAGGCTTTGATGGGTCTTGAAGTATTCGTCACCCCCGTAGCGCCTTATAATGCATCAGTCTTGACAGCCCACCCATGAACTCTTTGGGGGTATCGTATTGGCCTTCGGGCAGGGTGAGTCGGGTATTTTTGCCTTCGTAGGTCACCTCGTACCACACTTCATTGGCTCGCACGTTGTACCACGAGTAAGGGTGTTGGATATCCACGAGGCCGCATTCCCACCGGCCAGGTAAATGTAACGGTTGCGGTAACTGGGTGACGTACTTGGCCACGGTGTTGTCAGGAAACACATCCAGCGAACTGTTACTGGGTAGGGTCAGGTAAAACATGGCGACTGAGCTGTGCTGCTGCTGCTGTTGGTTTTAATAGGTCTTCCAGACCTTGGGCGGTTGTGTCCGGCGTCGTGTTCGTCGCGTTGACTTGCTACGTGTCACGGCTCTGGAGATGTGGGGTGTCCTGATCGAGGGTGGTTTTTTAAAAGGTCTGAAAAGAAGGTGCCCGTTGTGATGGTGGTGGAGTTTTGGGGGGTGACTCCGGTTCCCAGTCGGCTTCCCAAGAAGGTTGTGGTGAGAGTCGTGGTGCACGACTCGGCGATTGCTGGGTTTGCTGCATAAAGGCCCAGCGGTGGGGATTCCCCACCAATTCCTGTGGTACATGCATGTCTTTCAAGCCTTGAGCGAAGACCTCCCATCCTCGAGGATCGGTGTGCGATCTGCGTTGACGCATCAGATCATTCACTTAATCCGTCATGTGGGTGCCGGGGACCACCTGATTCTGTACCAGGAGTTCGCCTTTATCATTCCAAGTCATGTTAGGATTCTGTTTCATCCGTTGTAATACCAGGCCAGCTTGTTTCTTGAACGAGGCAGGTACACTCTTCAGCACTTCGTCTTCCACCCACTGTGGGGCTGTGGGGGCTACCCCTGGTAATGGCGGCTGTTGGAACGGTGCTGAGGTCAGCGGTCTGTCACGTGGTGGTGGTGGTGGTGGTGGTGGTGCTGTTGCTGGGGTAGACAGGGTTTTGTATTGGTCCATGAACGTCATGTACCGTTGAAGCGTCTCATTGTACCGTTGTACTTTCTCACTGTCGCTTAACCCCGGTCTCTGTAAGATCTGTTGCATCTCTCCATCGAGGCTGTTTATGGTCTTCACCGTAGGTGGGACAGGGTAGGGTGATTGGAGGTTTTGCAGGAACCGTGGTTCGACGAGGACCATTTTTTTCGTGTGGTTCATTGTCGGCCGAAGAGTCCACCCAATACTGGACCCAACACGGAAGCGGCCAACGGTGCTAAGATGGCCCCGAGAAAGCCGCCTTTCTGTAACACCTTTTTCTTTTGTGTTTGAGGGACCCGCTTGTGGACTAGGGTTCGGAGACCTGTCTTATGCTTGGCCAACTTGGTCTTCTGAGCCGAGTCAGTGGTACGTTGCCTTTTAACAGGTTGTACCCGATCTCGCACAGACAGCGTACAAGGTCAGGGTCCGCACCGCGTACAATGGTTCGGACTAACTCAGGTGGGGCCGTCTTCAATACACGGAGCGTGGGAGCGTGCTTCCGTACTCGCGCAGACATCCTGTACAACTAATGCTAGAACCCACAACTCTGCTCTTTTTATCCACCTCACAGACAAAGTCAACCCTGCTGTGGTATTCATTCTTTTTATTATTCCCCATCATCAAACACACAGACCCCAGCTGGGGGCGCCACTGTGGGTGTGTTTACATTATTTTTGCATGTACACGTGGTGGGTCTCTCCGGGAAAGATGCCGGTCCGTAGTCGAAGGTGGTCGGGGGTGGCTTGCTTGAGGTCGAAGAGCATATACCCGTGCTGAGGGGTTGTGGCATCTTTAAAGGCTTCCAACGCAAACGGTGTGCGGCCGGGATATATCTGTCTCACCAGGTGCAGCAGTTGAGTGGTATCTCTCGGGTTTTTGAAGACCACCAGGTAGTGGGCATTTAAGCTGATATTCCGATGTTCTTTGTTTTTACTGAACAGATTCTGCACAATGTAGATGATGCTGAGCCGTCGATGATGGCTGCCTTTGGTAAAGAGTTGGGTGACCCGTGCATCCGTCTCCGCCATGAGATCATCCAGAACCACCAAGGTGTCGGGTTCCAAATCGGCCAGGTTGGGTAGGCCTTCCACGAACGTGATGTGGGGCATTGCTGCATACGCTTCCTGCCATTCTCCGTAACACCACACGACTCTGGCAATGGGTGGAGTGATCATGCTGTCGGCGTGTTGAAGGAGCTTCCTGACGAAGTGCGTTTTGCCGGAGCCCGTCGGTCCTGCGATGACGCAAGTGAAGGGATGCTGCCACCCAGGGTCCATGGTTCGAGGTGTATCCGTTGTCGTGGTAACCCGCTCTTGTAAATTTCGTACGAGTGAACTGGAGTGGTGGTGGGTACAACGTCGGTCGTCGTTGTCTGTTCACTGTCAGAGATGGTGCTGGGGGTGGGTACAACGTGGGTGGTCGGTTCACTGTGAGGGATGAAATCCGGTGGGTGTTCAGACGTAGTGGGCGTACTTGGTGTAGGTGTAGAGCTCGACGTGGCTTGTACGCGGGGTGTGGTGGTGGTGGTGGTGGTGACTGGGCTCGATACGACTGGTGCTCTCTGTAGACCGGTTTCGCTGGTGCCTGGTGTTCTCAGTTGGTTAAGTAACGTGCTGACATAGGCTACGTCGTAAAACACACCTCCGTACAACACACTCAGCAGGGTTAGCAATAGCACCCCAAAGACCACTTGCGCTTTGCGCGTTTTGCGAGACGCTGTCTTCAGAGGCAGCTGCTGTTGGTCCATAGCACTGTGGTCGGACGTGGAATGAAGGAGGACGGCAGTGGTGTCTGGTTTTATAGTCGTTTCACCTGGTTGGCCGCGACCCAGGAATTGAAGGAACTGGGCCAACCTTGCCATTTCACGAAATGAAACAGTTTGCCACGTCGACGTTCCGTTTTCAAAATCTGCTCCACCGTGTAGTAGTCTTGCTGTGTTTTTACAACAGGCTGTAATTCCGTCTCGTAAAACGTCCCCAGCAACGTTTCCCCTTGGAGATCTTCCAGTTCATAGACTCGCCGCTGTCGGGGTAGGCGCCGTTTAATCAGGAAGTGCTCATCGCTCCAGTTGGGCAAGTAACTTTTCTCGAACTTGCCCTTGACTTTACTGATCCGTACAGGGTCCCCGACCTTGTACACCGCCTTCGTCGTTCGCTGCGATGGCCTGGGGTACAAGACACGCCGGACTTGGGCTTCATTGCGTTGGGTCACGGTAATGGGGGCTCTCTCTATACTTCGATGATAGGCTCGATTGTAACCCCTCACCAGTTTCGGGAGAACATCGATGTACCGCCTTGTATTCTTATAGGTGAAATATTTATACATGCGGCCTTTGAATGTCCTGTTGAACCTCTCCACCACGGAAGCCTTGGTCTCGTTGTACGTATGGAAGAAAAACACCTTCTGTTTCTTGAGAAAGGCTTGGAACGGTCTGTTGAGGAATTCCGTGCCTTCGTCGGTTTGCAAATACAAAGGTTTGCGCCCGGTCTTGAAGATGTCTTTGAACGCCGCTATGAGATTTGCCCCCGTTTTCGTCCGGATGGGTACCACCCACGCATACTTGGATAGGATATCGATGCACGTCAAGATATACCGATTCTCATCGTTGTGTTTGGCAAAGGCGCTCATATCGACCAAATCCGCTTGCCACTGGGCATCTATTCCTCCCACGATGACCCGGTTCCGTAGAAAATGGCGACGGACAGATCGATGTAAGGTATAGGTGTCTTGTCTTCTTAACCAATCTCGGACTTGGGCACGTTGTATCCCCTGGGGTTTGGCCGCTCGATAGAGAGCCGACAATGCACTATAGGCCGCCGGACTGTCGGGACTGTAGTATAAGTTATCCAGCACCTTCTCCCAGCGCTTCATGGTGACACAATGATGATGCACCCTGGCTCTATCGTTTATTTATAACGGGTATATCTTGGGCCGGAGTTTCTTTCTGATTTTCTTCGTGGACTTCCACAGTGGCCATGGTAAATGACCAGTCCAACTCGTCTGATGACCGCTTGATAAGCACTTCATCCACATCTTCCACGGCATCTTCCAATGCAGACCATAGATCAGGGTGAAGGGTAAAATGCACTGTACCTCCATCTAGCCGAGCCAATTGAGCAAAGAAAGGGCCGCGTCGGATGTACACATCGTGACACAAGTGGATGAGGTCGCCGTCCAGTTCACCAGACAACACCCGTTTGAATTTGGTCCAGCCCTCCCGGGACAGACGAATGTGAGCCGGGCACGGTTGTGTAGGGTCCGTGTCTCCCACCACCTCCTCCATGATATCGACCTTATCCGCATACACGTGCAGGAAAACCTCGGGGGTCAAGCTGAAATACGCCAGTACTATATGCTCCGTCATGGTCAGTACGTGAATGGTACCACATTTCACTGTCTCTCGTATTTATAGGGAGAACCCCGTGAGATCAAAAGGATCAGGTGGTCATATCACTGGGCTGACTGAG
Source organism: Hanleya hanleyi (assembly GCA_036873755.1). Lineage (NCBI taxonomy): Eukaryota > Metazoa > Mollusca > Polyplacophora > Lepidopleurida > Hanleyidae > Hanleya > Hanleya hanleyi. The sequence goes on from JAVTVY010010816.1 coordinate 7,165, forward strand.
TCTAGCCGGGTAATCAATGGCATCGTCGTCGTCGGGTTCATGTAGTTGTTCATGGGGTTCAGCCAGCGCGTCCTCAATAGCACGAGCCCACCCCAACTGGTGTGATGATCGCTCGTCCGGTGTAAACAGCTGGTCCACAATAGGCACCACTTTCTCCAAGGCTGACCACAGATCGGGGTCTAGGGTGAAGCCTCGCGTAGCATCTTGGTAGCGGCCCAGGCGTAGGAAGAAGGTTGCACGGTATACGTAGATGGCATTGTCTATGTGGATGAGGTTTCCGTCGAGCTCGCCGCTCAACACCCGTTTAAATTTGGTCCAGCCGTCACGAGGTAGCGTCACCGTATTCGATAAGGTCTCAGCGGGCGCCCAGCAAATATCTCCACGGTCTTCCACCAGGGTGACTTTATCTTCATAGACGTGTAACCCCACCCGGAGTGAATGACACACACTCTGTCTGACCCTCGTATTTATAGTGTCAATACCACAGCGCCAGCGTCTTTTCGTGTATGTCCGTGTCTTTTCGTTAAAGTCCGTGTATCTTCGGTAAAGTCCGTGTCTTTTCGGTAAAGTCCGTGTCTATTCGGATCGGTGACGTCCGTGTCTATCGTCCGGGCACTTCGCGTCTGCGCCTGCATTGGGTATGTATAAGGGTCTTCATACGCGCGCGCAATGCGGCTCAGTGGTACACCAGTACACCAGTCTCGATCCTCGACTTGGGGTAGAGTGTGCTAAAAATAGATTACCAGCTAGCGTGCTATAAAAGGGAAGCGGCCTTGCCATTTCATCAGACACTCTATCAACCACCAAGATGTTCACTTGCACAACTTGCCAGAAGCAGTTTACTCGTCTAGATAATTTACGACGCCACGAGGCCTCCACCCACAACGATGGACTGTATACTTGTATAACCTGCGCACGGTCATTTAATCGGGAAGATGCTTTACTGCGCCACGAACGTTCAATTCATGGGCCATCCAAGCGTCCATGCGAGGATTGTGATCAACTCTTCAAACGACGCAGTCAGTTGCTGCGACACCAACGGTTGATTCATGCCCATGAGCATGAACGACAACTTCCTACTGAAGAGGAGCCACGGAAGGTGAGATCCAGTGAAGATAAGCCCGGGGAGACGAACGCCACTGGTGATGCGATGAAGGAGAGCCCGCCTATACCCACAGTTGAGAAGAGCCTGAATATCCAGCCGGACCCCAGCGTTACGGTTTCGAGTGCTGACAACATCGAACATTTTCTGGTGGAGTCCATAAATCTCTAGCGATCTCTTACAGGACAACCATCCAATCAGTGACATCGATCGGCGCCATTGGTCCATGACACGGTACTGTTTCTACCCTCAAGATATCTACAATTTCCCACTGACCAACCGCACCTGTCTACGCAGCTACGTGGAAGCCATCTTCAATGATCAAACTACGGCCTTTACATTGAATGTCGCTTTCGGGCACATCTTACGTCACAAAAAGACGGACCAGTTACAGTATTATTATCCCAGTGCCAACAACCATGTGTTTGACCAGCCGGTCACCATCATTAACCGGGGGTCACTAGAGACGATGCTGGAGATACTGGACACCGTGGAACCTTTGAGATGGGCGCATTGTCAACGCCCCAACATTCAATGGGTGGTAGAGAGGGTAACCAATGTCACGTTTTTCCTGATCAAGCTGACCGATCACCCCCATCGGTTGAATGCGTCACCCGTGCACTGATGAATATCATGCCGTACACACACTCTATGTCTACATGCTGCTCGCTGACTTGAGCTCAGTAAACCCTTGTACCTAATGTGACAATGTGTTAAATAATAAAACATGGTGTTTGATATTTCAATTTGTTTTGCTGTGAACATACTAAACATACCCAGGGCGGCTCCCCCCAGCCTGGGTATGATGTAACATTGGGGTAATAAACTATATAAACATTACTAAACTTGTTGTTCCCAAAACGGCTATTTTCATACCCTTCGGCCACCGCGCATGCGCAGAAGGCCGATATGTCAACCCCACACCCAGCCCATTAGATGCTCCTTCACATAAGCTTCACTTGGATACCTCACTCGACCCCATCGGACCATTTTATCTAGGGACTACTTTTTCTCCGCGGAAGGTTTTTCCCGCGATCGAATCACCGCCAGACATGACCGCGGATGAATACATCTTTCACAGCCGCCATCTTAAACCCACCACCCACCATCCACCACCACAGCCGCCATTTTCCACCAACCCACCACCCACCATCCACCACCACAGCCGCCATTTTAAACCCACCACCCACCATCCACCACCACAGCCGCCATTTTAAACCCATCACCCACCATCCACCACCACAGCCGCCATTTTAAACCCACCACCCACCATCCACCACCACAGCCGCCATTTTAAACCCACCACCCACCATCCACCACCACAGCCGCCATTTTAAACCCACCACCCACCATCCACCACCACAGCCGCCATTTTAAACCCACCACCCACCATCCACCACCACAGCCGCCATTTTAAACCCACCACCCACCATCCACCACCACATGTCACACAATACGCGCTTCTGATTGGCTACCTCCACGTGACCTCCACAAAACATGCAAATTTCTGAGGTCAATGGACGCGTATTTACCCTTTGTATACTACTGACCCTACGGACAAATATACTGACTGTATGTTTGTAAAAGTGTTCCCTGTGATGATTTGTATCCCAGTCACGCTTTGGTCGTAGGTGTTCATGTGGACATATTGAATTCACATGACCGCACAGCCTCTAGCTCCGGCTCGAGCGGTATTAGATACAAATATTTCATGACGTAGTCATGATGTAATAGCCCCATCTAGTCGTCTCTTGGAAAATGATGAACAATGTGAACGGCAGATAGCCAAAAACGGTCAACACGAGGGAGTATTTAATGAATGCAAGTTCGTATTCAGAACAAATACCTGTGAGGTCCGACGCCTGTGAAGTAGACAGCACCAATTTCAAACAGGCATAAAATGTGTTTAAAACATTTGCTTCTTGCAAGGGCTCATGATTTATCAATGCGTTTATGTACGTTTCATCATTAAAGTAAGTAAAAATGACCTCCTAATGATGCAATATGGACTATAGGCTTGGTTTAGTTCCAAGGCCACGGTGAAGAAGTTTGATAGAGGGCAGGCAGCACAGATAAATCTGAGGCTAATAATATCAAAATCTAACACGGTACACCTCAGTTCTTAACTATACAGGCACACAGTTACATTCATTTGGTTTATTGCAGATACAGGAGCTATTGTTGGTGGCGTAATCGGAGGATTGGTTGGCTTCGGTATCATTGTGGCCATAGTTATCATTTACAGAAGAAGGTGATTTATTGGTTTACAAAACCCTGCTCTGTTGTGCTGTTTCCTCATATTCCTTTAATGGTATTTAATGGAATTTTTGACAGTTTGACTATGAAGCTGGATCAAATCTTAAATCACAAACCCAATTGTTTAGATTTGTTTGGCAGCTACTAAAGGCGCCTCGGAGAGTGTTTGAAAATAGGGGGAGCTGAACTCTGCATCGATCATGCTAAATTCTGGAATGATGTCATCTTAGATAGGGCTTATAACATTACTGTCCCCCCTCCCTCGCCCCGCTGCTCCGCGGCCCCTGTACTAAGGTAGTGACCTATATCAACATTGACGTTCGTACTTCCTACCAAGATTCGTTTCCCACTACAGCCAAATGAAAATCCAAAAGGAATATTTTCTACCTGTTCTGCAGCTTGTAAACACGATGCTCCTGCTAGTATTTGTAAAAACTATACCACTATTAGTTTATGAAAGATTCAGTGATGTCATTCACGTATCTTTTCCATTGAAGGAGGAGGACGCCTGCTGGCCAATCGCAAGAGAAAACAACGGCTAACAGAAATGATAGCCATGTGAATACCAGCGCGAAAAATAACCCTGCGTACAAAAACAACGAAAATCGTGATACACCAGGCGAGAACCCATACGACTACGAAAACACGGAGCAACCAGACTACGACACGATTGTGGATGACGAGAGAGTTCCGGGTGATACACTTTACTGTAATACATCACAGTGTCCGACAGATTCCGATTACTTACATCCAATGGAGGTCTCGAACAGCGTTCCTGTAGATGCCGCAATGTACGAACATTTAACACAGAACAATGGGGAGCTTGGTATTGTCGAGACTTTGAACAAATAAACCGTATAGAAATGCGCAATCTGTTTTACACTGGCTCGTTAATGCCGGATCCATTTGTGTAATACATGTGTCAGTTATTCTGTTCATTCCACATTGTAGCCTGAGGAGGGTATAAAATATCCGCATTATTTGTCTATAACGCGTGCGCGATTATTGTATAATAGATGTTGTAAACACTAAGTAACCTAACCATTAATAGTTTTATTTAGTGCACGCGCGTCCCTCTTAAGTCATGGTCAACGCCCATTATACCAGTTTAATGCCCGTACCACCAAACAACATCGGTAAATTACGATTACTACATGATGGATTGGATATATATCAATATCTCCGTAGCTTAAAGGTTCAAAGATAAAATAGTGATGAACATGTATTTATCTCATAGCTTGGGGCTCATAGACAAAATATTCAGGAACATATTCAGCCACTAGCATAACATCCGTATTTCAAACGGAAAATAATTGGTACCGTATACAATTCAGAACTGAGTCATTCAAAATGGTTTGTATATGTCACCAATCTGCTTCAATAAAATGTCTACTCAGAGAGTCATTAATTTTTGTCATTAACAATATTAGCAACTTTCCCCGAACTACATTTATATTTTTGAATAACGCCGGGTGCCTGATTTGGGTTTGATCTTTCCAGAGACTTTTGAAATCACCATTGGTCTGTACCTTCTTGAATCTCGAACGCCCTCGCTGGATAGTCGGCAAGAAAAACTTGACTCCTGAGATAAATCTCGAGTCAAGTTTACTGATAAAGAACTGTCCCCGTCGAAATGTCTGCCCTGAAATGACGGCTGAATTATGACTGACGGACCAGACGCTTGTAATTCTTACTTCATGATCAACGCCAATTATTATGATGGCCGAGAAAGGCCATCGCACTTCGCGAAGTCGCGATAGGCGATACACGAAGTCGCGATACGCGAAGTCGCGATACGCGATACGCGAAGTAGCGATACGCGATACGCGAAGTGGTATGAAAGAAATCACTGCGCATGTCACGTTCAATTCGGATCTCGCTTCAAAGATTCAGATGACTATATATTTCGTTAATAATTCAGTGAAGTCTACAATAAATGTACCCGGTACATTGCACTTGCTTCGATAAACACACTGATAATTTTACAAGCCAACACGTTCCATTACACATGTAATGTTCATACTTTCCAGTTTAGCACAATGAACCTTTGTTATATTCTAATTAGTACCTCAAACGCGAAGACCATCGTATGTTGTACATTCCATAGAAGAAACACGAATCGACAAGATTAAAATATTCGTGTTTCTTCCATGAAATGAAGAGCCTCGCTCGACCGTCTTTATATAGGTTCGCGTGGCCTCCGGGGAGGGGGGGGAGGGGGTCGTGTCACAGCGTAACAGGTTCGTACTGCATTCGTACTCACATCGTATACTGCATACGTACGTATTCGTAACAGATTATCGAGCATTCGTAGTGGGTTCGCGGGCTGTCGTGTTAATGCATAGGGCGCCCTTCATTGAATCGTACTGCATGCGTACTCATTCTTGATGATTCTTGTTAAATGCTTATTACTTAACCCTTAGGTAATAAAGTTTCCCAAAGTTAAGTTACAACTTTAGAACGAAGTTTGGATTAAATCCTCGAAACTTGAGTTCCGACCCAAATTTTTGTCTAGGCCCTTGGCTTTTTGGAGGTCAAAATTCAACCTTCCCCGATTTTTCTAAATGTATTTCAACCATTAACAGATTGATTTCCTCTCCATGATACAACTGAATGCAGGGCTTATTTCCCCACCCTTACATTCTCATTGTTTGATTTCTTATCCTGAATTTCATATATATTCCCAGTTGCAAAGCTAATAAAGTAAAATGTTAAATTTCACAGTTTCTACAGCTTCGAATTATAGTTACTGAACCTTTATTACCACAAGTAAATATCCCCAGACCGCGACTTAAGGGTGAAGGAGGGTAAGTGTGGGCGAGTGAGATGGATAATTCAATGCAGTCACCAGCCTGTTCACTACAATCGATCCTAGTTTGCTGGAAATGGCAACTATTTAATGATACTCCTTATCTACAGATTGTGTTTATGGGTTGTTCTGTATTTTTTTCTGTTAACCAGTTATATCTTGAGATAAAACAAAAGAAACACAAAACAAAATATACAGTTTTTTTTATGTTTTTCATGATATATGATATATATCGTATAATGTGGAACATTCAAACCCAGTTATATTTTGTCTGCATGTAATAAATTATGAGTAGACACTCGATTACAGCCCGCATACTCAGTTTACTATACCTAGAAATATAGTTCTTGCATTTCATCCATGACAATTTCAATCAAATGACAGGAACGTGTGTTTCATTGTGACAATACAACGGCTACAGTTGTATATACAGTTTTTGGGGGAGTTCCGAATCACGGGGAGTTGCGGATCACTTTCTTAATTAATGCCTGATATTTCTTGAAGTAAAGCATCCGATTGAAACTTTTTAGGTCTATTGGAACGTCTGTTTCCGTGGACTGAAATGAATGTCAAACAACCGACCTGCATTGTTTCTTTTCCGGTCCATTCGGCAACGTAATACTTCCGGTACTGTGCAATGACAAATTGACACCGAGTCGAAAAACACGTGCGATTTTTCCAGTAGTGAATCTGCGCGAAATAAGGTGGGTTTAGGCGATATATTCAGTATTTATTTAAGTGACAGAATCTTGCTAAATGGCCAAACAAAACATCTAGTGATTTGCGATAAATGTTAACTGACCAGCATTGTAATATAATGGAGCTATAGAGATGGCAGTTCCGAATCAACGAAATAAGCGCCTTTCATAACTTGAAATCGGTGAATAAGGAACCGTCTCACAACTAATACAACAGGTGTAAACCGACTTTAAGGAAGATTGGTCAATCCATGGCATTGTCAGAAAAACATGAATCAATGACAATATCCTTGTAATCGGAACTATACGCGAATCATTTCAAACCTTGGTGAACAAATCATTTTCTCGATATTACATAATCATATTCAATAATTTCAGACATATCTCTTACTCCAATATAAACAGTTTTTATAAATAAAAATGTTTATCACTGAGCGAGGTTTCTACGAGTTCAATAACTGAATGTCCCTTTATTAACACTATATGGCCTGGAAGATTTGGGGTGTATCGCAGGTGGGGGGGGAGTCAACCCATATATTTTCGCTATCCATAAGGCTAGAGCGCTGCAACATAACACACCCTATCTTTTGTTCAAGCTCTACCCGAAAGAGTAACAAAGTTTAAGATGAACTCTATGATGACGTCGAGTAATGTCATCTCGGCAGCCATTTGTCGACTATTTTTTGGGCCGATTTTTCGAAATTTTAATTTTTTCGATTTTCTTTCATAAACTACCAAATAAAGTAGAGAATAACTACTTTTGCACAAATAAAATACTTTCTGGTCCTTTTAGGCCAGAAAAAAATCGAAGAAATGGACAGAACTGGCTGGAAAAAAAAAACATTTCTGAGATACCACACGGCCGCCTTTTGAATATACAAATGATCCTCTGCTCGGCCCAGGCCTAAAATGACCTTAATATGATAAACTTTAAAGTCACGAAGTTCCCGCTTCCTCTGTTTTGTCGTTTTGGAGCAGTACAGGAAAGTTTACAAGCCCACCCTCCATGATTGTCAGACATCTTATCCTAAAATGTTCTAAACAATAATTAAATTGAGATTACAATGCAATTATGTAGGCTCGCTACAAGATAAATATACTTCAGAACATTTTCGAGGCTAGATCTGTGTGTCATTTGTGCCTGGACTGCAATAGTTAAAAATTCGCTCACGGGGCGGGGAGAATTACGGCAACATTGAAATCTTCTCTGGGGCTTCACCGACCTATGTATGATTAGCAGATGACACCTCAAGCCAATAAAAATTCCATTCTCAGTGCCTGTAACGGCCGATAGATGGCGTGATCCGCAACTCACCAAAATGATTCGCAACTGCCCGCGCTGGTGCACTGAAGCGGAGGTTATTTTCTCATCGATTGACAAGTTCGAATGAAGATTTTTTTACATACAATTATAGACGACAGATTTCCCTAGAATATAAGATCAACAGTCGCTCTCACCTCGTAAAAGAACGAGCGCTAGCAGTCTGGATGTGAAAAGTGATTCGGAACTCCCCCAAAACACTGTACCATGTTGGATACCCGTCTGGTACAATAGCATGGGAAAACAATGACTACAGAAGTACTATATGCAAATGTATACCAGCAAAGCAGAGAGTCCCCATCATTCAATACTTTCGTAGTTCTCTCCAGTCCCTAGTAAATCAATATATTTAGCTTATGGTTATACAATAGCATCTCCCAGTAAATCCCTATCTATATTGGTGTGTGGTTAGTGTAATATTTCCTGGTAAAACGCTATTCATTTTCGATTCATGGAATATTTTAATCTTGTCGATTCGTGTTTCTTCTATGGAATGTACAACATACGATGGTCTTCGCGTTTGAGGTACTAATTAGAATATAACAAAGGTTCATTGTGCTAAACTGGAAAGTATGAACATTAAATGTGTAATGGAACGTGTTGACTTGTAAAATTATCAGTGTGTTTATCGAAGCAAGTGCAATGTACCGGGTACATTTATTGTAGACTTCACTGAATTATTAACGAAATATATAGTCATCTGAATCTTTGAAGCGAGACCCGAATTGAACGTGACATGCGCAGTGATTTCTTTCATACCACTTCGCGTATCGCGTATCGCGACTTCGCGTATCGCGTATCGCGACTTCGCGTATCGCGTATCGCGACTTCGTGTATCACCTATCGCGACTTCGCGTATCGCCTATCGCGACTTCGCGTATCGCCTATCGCGACTTCGCGTATCGCGTATCGCGACTTCGCGTATCGCGTATCGCGACTTCGCGTATCGCGACTTCGCGTATCGCGTATCGCGACTTCGTGTATCGCCTATCGCGACTTTGCGTATCGCCTATCGCGTATCGCGACTTCGCGTATCGCGTATCGCGACTTCGTGTATCGCCTATCGCGACTTCGCGTATCGCCTATCGCGACTTCGCGTATCGCGACTTCGTGTATCGCCTATCGCGACTTCGCGTATCGCCTATCGCGACTTCGCGTATCGCCTATCGCGAATTCGCGTATCGCCTATCGCGACTTCGCGTATCGCTTCGCGACTTCGTATTATCGCTTCGCGTCTTCGCGTTATCGCTTCGCGTCTTCGCGTTATCGCTTCGTGTCTTCGCGTTATCGCTTCGCGACTTCGCATCATCGCTTCGCGTCTTCGCAATATCGCTTCGCGTCTTCGCAGTATCGCTTCGCGTCTTCGCGTTATCGCTTCGCGTCTTCGCGTTATCGCTTCGCGTCTTCGCGTCTTCGCGTTATCGCTTCGCGACTTCGCATCATCGCTTCGCGTCTTCGCAATATCGCTTCGCGTCTTCGCAGTATCGCTTCGCGACTTCGCATATCGCTTCGCGACTTCGCATTATCGCTTCGCGACTTCGCACTATCGCTTCGCGACTTCGTACTATCGCGACTTCGCCCCATACTTCTTGAGGGCGAAGTGCGATGACCCCTCTCGGCCATCATAAATTATACCAGTTTGATGGATTTGCCCGTACCACCGAACACCGAAAAATTACTGCCTGGTGGATTGGAATTATAGCGATATCCTCGAAGCTTAGAGCATCAAGATAAAATTGTAATTAACACGTATATGCCTCGCAGCTTAGAGGCCCATGGAAAAAATATTTAGAAACATATTCAGCATGAAACCCGTAGTACATATCGTACTCCAATCGGAGAAAATGGTGTACAATGATTGATGGACTACGGAACCACTCCTAATGATTTGTATATTCATCAATCTGCTTTAATAAAATGTCTACTTAATGAGTCATTACTTTTTGTCATTGACAAAATTAACACTACTATCCCCACACTACATTTACAATTTTACATAAGGCCGGGTGCCGTATTTGGGTTTGATCCTTCCAGGGAATTTTGAAATCAACTCTGGTCTGTACCTTCTTGAGTTTCAAATTACCTAGAACCGCTGTAAAACCTACATAAAAGTTCATTCCATGACCGGGGTATTATTAGAGAACGTTGCCAGAAAACATCTTGTTGTTTGTTTTGTTTTTTTGCTCCCAGGCGCGTTCATATACACGTCTGCTCAAACCTGGTCTGGTCTGACCTTAGGAGGATGTGGATGTGTTCGACCCTAAATACCCAATCCCTTCAACGGAACATCTCCCACAGCCCCCAGTGTCTCCGGCGTGGGTAGCGGACCCAGTTGGGGAAGATGGTAAATGAGTTCTCATGGTATAGGAGTAAACTTGACGGGGATTTTTCAGCCTGTTAGCCAGTATAGTCAGGCGTACTGTCGAACGTTCAGAAATTATTCTCGATAGGCACTTAGTGATCTTATCTTAAAGGTATACCATGGTGTATCTTTCTGAAAGTACTGTGGTGCCCCAAGGATTTATCATGAGTGAAAAATCATGGCACCCCATGGAATATTGAGACATTATCCAATAACAACATGGCGCATTTGTCTAAGAGTTTGAGCTATTTACATGTGCAGCTGCCAGACAGTCGAATTTAGATTTTATCTTGCGAGACTAGGGCTGCATTCTAATTCATAAACCATGCTGTTTTCAATCAAAACAAGCAGTTAATCTCGTTAAGCTACATGTATAACTAGCACCAATATTCCCTATGTCTCGACGTATATTATCAATTCATGGTTAAGTTTCCATATGTACCTGTAATACACCCTGCCTTGTCATGTTTAGCGAATTTTCAAACCAATTATTTGCTGTTGGTGAGTCAAATCCTTCAATCTCTCCTTCACGGATACGTACATGTCCTCATGTGTCGTATCGACAGTTTGTTATACTTTAAAATTGCTCCGTCCGTGGTTTTTCCTTAACAGTGGCCACTGGCATATTTATGCCTATTTTGGGCACGTCGTATATGACAAGTAGATGAGTTAAGAAGCTATAGTCATTTGATTGGCCCACCTCCAATACAAAACCGTCAATTCTGAGACCTCACACGAACGGACTATCTCAACAATTGGGCTGTATGAATAGTTATACCACAACCGTAACAGAATATACAGTCCGGCCTTGTACATGTATGTGACGTGAGCTGGGTATGTCTGGGCCTTGCTCCGGGACTATTTCGAAGACATGCATGTAAAACATTGTATGTGAATGTTATGTGTAGCGATTTCATTTACAACTTAAGGTCTCTTTTATACGTTCCTCGTCTTTTCGATCGACTGGATATTAATACATATTGTGCGATTGTAACGTGTAGAGATTTTGAGGAGCACGTGATGTCTAGTGAAGCAGATTGTAATGTAAATGAGCCATGTAGCAATTATATACAGCATGGCATCTCATTTCGTCGCTTCGCCTCTTCTATGGAAATGGGATGCAAACATGTGGCGATTTGTAGAACACAAACGGTCTAAAGATACGACTGTGATAAACATTGGTGGCAATTGTATCTAATATAGCTCGATGAATAGATGGTTATACATATGATTGTAACGTAAGACTCGAGATATAACTTTGTAACGTTCATAATATGACAGATGAAGTTGGAAATTTGCAGAGCATTATAATCCTGAAATTAGGATGAACTTTGTCGTGGCATTTCACATAATATATAGCCGTAACAAAACCGTAACAACTTACAGGAAACATTCCACTATTATTTGACACCAAACACATAAAGTGACAGTGATTCCGAATTATTTGTGTAGTCGAAAAAATACATCCGTGAAACGGAAACTAAGAAAATATAAAGCAATCATGAAGATATGTACATAATAGAACATCGTCGGAGCTAAATTGAATTGTGTATGTCGACTTTGTGTCAGACGAACAAACCTTGGAAATGCTCTATCTCGGCAACCAGTGAGAATGCTATAGGTCAACCAACCAGTGAGACTACTATATGTCAACCAACCAGTGGGAATACTATAGGTCAACCAACCAGTGAGAATACTATAGGTCAACCAACCAGTGAGAATACTATAGGTCAACGACGGCAGTCACAATCACATGGCAATCACATTTACAATAACCTTTACAATGCAATTTTGAATTTCAGTTTGGGTTCCCCTTTTAGGCGTCCCTCTTCCCCATGGTATTATTGAATAGTAAAATATGCGATGGAAGCAATAAGCTCTAGTAGATCAGGATTCTCCTCGTGATAAAAATGTACATATTGGTAATTAATACGTTAACATTGTGCCCAACGAAAATGAGAAATGTAGCATTTAAACGGATTAGAAAGAAATATACATTGATTTTGCTATGGGCCCCAAATACACATTCCACTTCAATGAAAGCTACATGTACACCAGTTATGCAATAGATAAAACATCCGCTCCGGGTTAAATAATATAGGTGAGAGATTATGAGAACGAACCGGCGACCACGTGGTTATCACGTGGCAGTGCACATGACGCCGCCATCGGGGCAAGATAGCATTGTTCAAGGATTGATGTGAAAAGGGCGAATTATGTGTAATTTCGCTAAATCCGGGAATAGGGACCGTTTGAACATCACGTTTTTCACACGTCCATGGTGTTCACATGAACAGTCTAAGATACACACTGTAGAAAACAATTTGGAAATCCATGTGGATACAGTATAATGGTCAGTGATAAGGTCTTACTAACATGATAGAAAACTGTCGACAGCCTCTCTCTTGTGTTTTTATCATTTCATACACATTCGTAGTTGATGCTATTTGTAATGCGAAATTGGTATTTCGATTATTGACGCGAAAATTCAGCTGATGAATGTTGAATATTGGATGTCGGATCTAACGCTTGCTATTGATGACGTGACACATACGTAATCGGTCACGTTACATACGTCATCTCTGTTTTGATAAAAAAATTCGTGTTTTCTATTGATCTTTATTTCCGTTGGAAACTGATAAATATGATATAGATCGATCATCAGTCGACATAAATTAGTTTCGCGCAATTCTAAGAAAGAATGGGATGTTGAAAATGTAAGGAAGTGACAATTTCTTTACTTTTTGAGTGACGAAAGAAAAGTGTGGTAATGTGAGAGTGGGAATTGTTCTTGTCAGCTTAGGCTTGGTAGATCTGAGAGAGAACAATGGCAGTTTAGGATTAACGGCATCCATTATTTGCAGTGAGGAAATAATCAATGGGACGATGTAGCCTAATCGATACTTTATGTAAAAATTATTGGTTTATATCCAAAATTCTAGATCTCTTTGTTGCTGTGATTGACACAAAATACTTGTGCCCTTTCTGCCGTTTCTGTCCAACTCTAGTGTGATAACGGTCCTGCATGCAGCTAAATCATTTTTGGAAAATTATTTTGCTGCCATTTCAAAAATTCAGATGTCGAATGTGTCTAGATACTTCAAAACTCAAAAATGTTATTACGGAAGAACTACATGGCAAAAGACACATACCGTATAGACATGTATCTACTTAAGATTTTTCAACTCTCCATACTACTTTTTCTCATATTAATTTCACTGATATTATTAAGGGCTGGTGTCCCACCTGAGCGAATTTTCACTAATATCTGTCATTTTATTGTGAAAACTATGATCAACATACATATATATATATATATATATATATATATATATATATATATATATATATATATAATTGGAGGCTTATTTCTCTGGAATTTCAGCTACACGAATATAATGGTCGCGATATTGATAGGTACATGTTTGAAGTTATTCCAATTTACATGCTTGAATTTTTTTAGCCTTCATCTTGAAACGTTCATTTTTGAGAAGTTCCACAATGTCCATTAAATATTTAACTTTTCCGAGTAGAACAACCCTTTCACTATTGGTAGTCATTTTTTTTTTATTTGTTACAGATTTTGTTTTTCTGTAAAATTTTATAACCTAAAGAAAGAATCTATAGAGTGCTAAAAGAAATGTGCAAGAACCTATTTTCTTAATTTTCCATCAACAATATTAACGTGAAATTTGGTAAATTTTGCACCAGGCCTAATATCTGTTTTCGTATGCATACGCCGATATGCAGAAATTCAAAAGATAACCATTTCCAGGCCCGTACCTCCTCTTTCATCAAACGTTACATAGACGATCTCCTAGCACTGGGTAATCCCTATATTAGCGACGCTGCGGTGGACATTTACCCCCCACCCCCACTTTACCAAGTGCCTCACTGGATTGGACGGAAACTACTGATAGTTCTAACGGAAAATTATATTTGGACCTATAAATTTAGGAGAATGGCAAGGGCTTTTTCTCATGTCGACTCTACGACAAGAGAGAGGAGTATAATTTTGACATAGTTACCTACCTATCCTTCATAATAGCAATATACCAGAACGACCTGCAAATGGCGTAAACGTATTCACTTGATAGCATTTGCTAGGTCATGTGCAAAATTCCAATCAACGCCACGGTACATTATACCAGACATTCATTCAGGACTATTTCATCGAACGCCTTCATTTTATCAAAATACGATCGTTGCGTCAAAGATCTCTGGTGCTACGTGTCGTAACGTGTGTGGTAATTCGCTTAGCACAGGGACAGAGGCATTTTGAACATATCACGAGTTTCCCATCACCATAGTCTTCGAATGAACAGACACAATCAAAGCGTGCGTGGGATAGGTCATGCTCCAAAAACACGACTTACAAATTTATTTGGATAAAGGATACTGGTTATTTATAAGGATTTTTAAAGACCGTCATGATGTATTGCTCTCATCATGAAAACTTTAAAGACCGCGTGTCTCTTGCAGAAAGCCATATTGTGTTCTTTTGATTGAATCGATGCAAACTATCGTACGACACTCATTGAGCAAGAATTCATTTTTGGACGACTGTTGAATACTGAATGCCGGATGCCTGAAATTTTGATTTGTGTCCCTATCTACAAGCCACAAATATCTGGAAATTCGTCTTCGCCTCGTACATTTCTCAGGACTCAATTACGTTAATAAGACGTAGAGTCTGCGTGCAACATTGTCTCCAACGATTTTCTTCAATTCGGTTAGGCGGAAATATATATGTGTTCATAGAAACCCCACAGCACCTTGGTTATCATCAGGGTTCAATGGACTTTGATACGGATTTGATTTTTTTGGAACATCGTGATGTCTTGCCGGCATGATTGGAAACAGTTGACCGCTTCTCGCTAGCTGGAAACTATCCTATGTTTATGTATAGTAAGATTGTCCTTTTGAATTTGGTGCTAATACTGTTATATGGAATATGGAATATGTCTTTGGATTATGGACGCTGATATTCTTTGATGGACGACGGCCAATTATGAATGACGGACCAGACGCTTGTAATGTGGAAGTGATTCATAAAATACTATAGAATATATCATGAACAAAACATTTATTCTTAATCGTTTGAGGAAAAATGATAGCTTTGAAGCTAATTATCACTTAGGGTTGATGGAAATGACAAGACGACTAAAACGATAGGCGGCATTAACTACCGCATATATTTCCAGGATAGCTAAGAATTGAAGATGTTAATACAGCAAGTTACGTTAGACTGAGAATAGTAGCTCTAAATCTCAAACGAGTAGAAAATCAGGGTAATGGTATATAACGAGAACCACCATATTCTATAAGATATATATCATCGCAATTGTACAATTATACAGATACTTTTAAAATAATAATATGTAAATTTATCATGTTTAACTTTGGGCATGGACATAATCATTCGGAAAAAATAAAATAAAACTCACGGACGAGACATCGCCTCTTCAAGTCTTTCCCAAAATAAGTTTTGGTCATTTTGATCGTTTGTCCACAACAGAAAGGTGATGTTCTTCCACATATTTAACAGCGTTCTCGGCATTTGCCGGACAGGTATGTCCTCTAACAGTATAACAATGATCATGTTATCTCTGCCTGACTGAACCATACGCATACCCGCCATCCGGATCTCGAACTCTCCCCAATCACACCTCAGGAACTGTCTACTGATGACAAGGATGATCTTACGACTAGTATTGATGGCATCCACGATATTCCCTTGGATACTCTCTCCCACAGGGAAATCCCTGTGATGGAGACAGATGTGATTACCGAGGTCATCTTCAAGGAATTCACGTAATGTAAGGCAAGACCATCTGTAATCTTCATGGTTATATGCCACGAAAGCGTCATAATGGAGATTGTCTAACGGCAACTGTTCGTAGCCACCTCTGCATCTTGTCAGGAACCAATACTTTATGTTCCATCTGTACCGATAAGCTATGACACTAAGGAACAGACTCACTGCTACCACCGAGGACGCTGATACAGAAAATACCAACCAAAATTTAGTAATACAGCGGACACTAAAATCCTTGAGATCGCCTTCTAATTGCACAATCGTCGTTTTGGTGCCATTCTCTAACGTACACGTCAAATTATCTTTCAAGTCCATGTGCACTTCTGTCTCCAACAGCCATTGTATGAATTCTAACGTTGAACAGGTACAGGAGAGTGGATTACCTCGTAAAGACAAGTAGAAGTTACCGTCTGTACGAACAGACATCTGATCCAGCCACTTCCGCTCTGTCTCGTTCAGGTTTGTTATCGCGTTATTGGACATGTCAAGGCGCCTCAGGGACACCATAGATCGAACAGTATGGGGTAACGACGGGAATTTATTGTTGGCCAAATTCAAGAATTTAACTAGGCTTAGACTTGAAAACAGTTCCTGGTGCAGTTTTATCAAACCGTTATCCGCTATATTCAGATTTGTTAGTTTAGCTTGATGGCTGAGGAATATCCCATTGGGATCTTTCTCCAGACCCAAGCTCAGTTGTAGGTTTTGAAGGACCAGTACTTCCAATCCAGTAAGTGTATCCAGAAAATGTGGGGATAACGTGGAGCACTGTGCATGGGTTAGATTCAATACTTTCAAATTATCTAAGCCATTATAAAAAGACAAACAAGTATGTAGACCATTATAAGACATATCTAGTATTTTAATATTATTGGAGCTCAAAAATATGGATTGGAATTTCAGCTTCGTGCCATCAATGGCGTGGCTCAGATTAAACAATTCGAGTGATGGCGAAAAATGAAAGGTATCATTCCTTATTCCGTATGCAGCTTGAGATAAACGCCGTTTTCTTAACAATTTACGACCACTATAATCCAGGTATTTGAGTTTTCTGAAGTGCGAAAGTTCTAAATACCCTTCATTGATTGCGACAATCCTGTGACCACGTATTGAAAACCACATCAAACAAATTCGAAACAAACTTTCGGACAGGAAAGTTTCACTTGCCAAGAATGTGATCCTGTTACCACTCAAATCTAAATTATGTACACAGATATTTAATAAAAATCGCACCGTTTCAAAATCGATATGTGTGTCCTCTACAGGAAAGCTACGGGGATTCAAATGCCTGAGAACTATAGTAGATATGTTTCTATGCTGGATGCCATAAAGCGACCTCAGACCGTTTTTCAAACCAAGATTTTTATTTGAAGACAAATCCAAAGTTTTCAGAAATGTCAGATGATCAAAGGCTCCCACCTCTATTTCTGTTATATCGCATCTATAGATTTTAAGGGTTTTAAGTCGCATCCTTGAGAATGGAAGAAATGTAGCATTTGTAATACGCCCGACGTGACCATTACAAGCAGGTGAATTAAATTCCTCCAGTTTAGTTAAATTACTGAAGCTTGATCCAAGTTTCAAGCTCTTAGAAGCATCAACAGATAACTTTCTGAGATTCACCAAATGTTTGAACATTTCATCTGGATACAACCCTACATTACCTATGTTACAACCCACTAAAAGAACCTGAAGTTTCGGCACATATGTAAATACCGGACGTGGGAAGGATCCGAATGTCATATTGAGCATATTATATTCCAGGTTCAGGTAACAAAGACTCTCCAGTCCGATTACACTTTGTGTCTCGAGTTTGGATATCATATTATGAGCCAGATTCAGATTCCGCAGGTTGGACAAGAAATGCAGGCTATCATTAGGGACGAGTTTAATCGAGTTGTGGCTCAGGTCCAATGAAGTAGTTGCTCTTGCGATATTATTTGGTATTTCAGTGAGTGCCTTCCCTCTGTAGTCGGTATGGACACCGGATTTGTCGTCACAGTACGCCCAGGCCGTTGACCGTCCAGAGAAAATCAGTCCCAACAGAAGCATAATCAGACAAATTATATACCTCATCGTGCAAGTTGTTCCCATTTATTGATTCTAAATGATTTTCCAGGATCTTGGCCTTAGGCCAGTTTTCTCCTTTGTAGTTGTCGCTGTTGGATTTGTGTATCAGCCGAATGCTTCCATTAGGACCTGAAAAATCAGATATGTAAATTGAAGTTTAACACGAGCCGCATTTTTATGTTAACAGCCATTTGTGTCCGTTAACAGCCACTAGCATCCGTCTCGATCTGGAGGCTTCATTTTTCACTCTCAACATATAAATCACAACAGTTTCGAAAGGTGGTGTTAGAATGGCCTATCCTCGTCGATATATTTAAAATGAATCCCTTAGTCGGTCATGCCAATGGCTAGTGGACTATTTCCAGTGACTGGTACTATGCCCCATGTATAAATCCTTCATGCCAGCACCCCACTCCCACCTCAGATGCTGTGCAGCTCAGATCCCCTCCCTGCGGTTTTAACAATATAGTTATACATTGCCATGAAATTGTTTGACCTTGTTATTGGTGCTTGCTCACCATCGGTTGCAATCTCGTTAATTTCATATTCTTGCGGACATGTGGGTTCACTGTCCGGTTACGAAATATATTGGTGAAACGGACACTCCATTTAGGAAGTGTCTCCAAGATTCTTTCGTTTTTTTCCTCTAGGAGGTTCAAAGGTGAGACCGAATCGAGAATGTTTACAAGAAAAGTCTAATGATTCGCGACGTCGGATTACTTTCGGGGTTTTATTGTTTTTGTTTTTGATAGGATTTCTTTAGATGAAAAATTTCGAAAGAAAAACTAAATCGCGGCTCAGCCGACAAACCTTCGAGAGTTGTTCTGCGATGAAAAACGATTAAAACTGAATTAAAGTAGTGCCTGATACCCTGACTAATATGTTACACTTCTGATATATACCAGTAAAACAGGGAACCAGGTTACTTCTCGGAAAGTGATTCTGGTTAAAGGTACACCTAACCAGTTCATGCATGTACCGACATCAACAGAAATCGAAATAGATTTTCTTCAATATGAGAGAAAAACCCTTTCAAGGGAGGTAACTTGAAGCGCGCTCGAGGATCGGCTAGTTTCCCATATTCTTAACATTTGGTGTAAATGATTATAAAAACAAGCTGGCGATGACCTTCCAAACAGTATGTTTTCAGTTCTGCTTTTAAAACATGCGATATTCAACGATCTCTCATTTGGCAATACAATTTCTAAGTCCCAATTTTTTTTATAATTTTCTTGTTCGGGGTATAGTGATTTGTCAACTACTGCTGCATGTATGCTCAGTTTCCGCCAGTCCTAACGACTTTTCCATATGCAGTTATCTAGAGATACATCGTTCTGTAATATGACCAGATTGGCTTTGTGATAGTGTATCATTTTCATTTGAGGACCTCCCACGGAACTGGCTCTTGCCACCTTAAAGAGTCTAGGCAAAATAGTTCCATCTCAGGTGGATGCAGTGTTATTTACTGTATTGCATTTTGAGTGTCTCTCGACAATTTCACAACTGTTTACTACAAGAAGCATTCTGTGTGGATGCTTATACACTGGTTAAGCTTGATTTGGTGTTGAGTGCTAATACACCAAGTCCATAGCACAGAACAGATAAGCACGATTGTGTTTATATTTTCCTCTGAAAATAACTGGATTTTAAATGATTTCATCAAGATCTAATGTTCTTTTTTTATAAGAGATAATCCCAACGTAGATTACATAGGCACAGTTTTACCGTCTCATATATGTTTTAGCACGGTTTTATAGTAGCTTAGATCAACTGTTTTCGGAACCGCTTTTTCCACCACGACGGATGCCATATTGAACTCCGGAGTAAGATCCATCTATTGTTACATAATTGTCAACAGTCACCGACAGTAGTTAGAGGTAACTAGAAAACAGGTCGCGGTCACCGAAAGTAGGTCGAGATCACTCGAAAGTTGGTATAGGTCACTCGAAAGTAGGTCGCGGTCACGAAAAACTAGGTCGCATGACGTAAGAAATCGACCTATACACAGGCAAACTTTCACCGTTCAGTACCGTTCAGTTCTGCCCCAATTGGTACCGTTCAGTTTCCTGTTGGTAACCTCCAGGTAACTTGTTGGTACTGCATGGAAATTTCAGGATTGGAACCATGAAGTCCTGACTGAACAGTACCGTGAAGTTACCAATCAGTTACCACTTGCTAGTACATGCCAGGTTCTTTCCAGTTACCTACCAGTAACTGATTGGTAACCAACTGATAGCCACAAAGATCCCAACTTTGCAGTACCCTGCAGTTCTGACTTGAAGGCTACTGGTCAGCTATGGGTTGGTAACCAATAGATTATACCATAAATGAAATGGGTGGTAACTGATTGGTGACCCGTTGGTACTGTTCAGTTACCGATTGGTGACCAACTTGACAACTGAACACTACCACAAGGGGACCTTTCCTACCAGTACCTACCAGTACCAGGACGTACTGGCAGGCACTGGCAGGTAAGCAGGAATTGGTTGGTAGCTGTTCAGTAGCTGAGCTGTAACCAATCAAGGTACTGAAGTGTCACTGCATTGCTACTAACAGGTACCAAGTGTGGAAAAACGGGATGGTAACATAGCGGTAACTCATTGGTAACTGCATGGTAGCCAATCAGTAGAAAATTCATAGGATTCAATGGGTGACCAATCAGTACCCGGTTGGTTACCGGTTGTATTGATCAGTTGAAAACTGAACGGTACCGCAAGGGGACCTTTCCTACCAGTACCAATCAGTTCTCCACCAACCAGTAGCCAACCAGTTACTGAGTGGTACTGGTTGGTGACGGCTTGCCTGTGCATATGTCGTATGACGTAAGAATGTTACGTTATTAGGTCGAGATCACTCAATAGTGAGTCGCAAGAACAGAGAAACAAAGGGGTCAAAAGTTCGATAAGACAAAGGAACAAACGGAATAATGGAGGTCAAGAGGTCACGTGATCACCAGGATAAAGGAACGAAGAGTGTCAAAATGACGAAGGCACAAAGGCAAGAACGGAAGTCGAAATGTCACGGTGTTGAAAGTTAACGTGTTCAGGAGAACAAACGAATAGAGGGAATAAAAGTTCGGAAGAACAAAGAGACAAAGGGTGAGTGAGTGAGTAGGATTTAACGTCAGAGCAGCGCAGAGCTACATAGACATGTATCTAAAACTACCTTTCATATTATTTCAAATGGAGAAAAGACTTGGATCAATGGGATACTTCAATACAATACGGAGCTGACCTATCTACAACAACAACAACACAAGGTGGGACTCTGACCTGAAGGAAGACATAGCTTGGCACAATCATCTCACTAAGCATGGTATCGGTGTGAAACACCAGAAAGAAAAGTCCAACACTGATGAGGTATCATCTCATCAGATATTAACGGAGAAACAACACCCCAATAACATACGATGAATCATGGGAGATGCTTACAAAAGTCGTGAGGTCATTATCGTCATATAAAGCAGTGACAGGCACTTTATGTAAAGATGGCATAATTAACATTGGACGTTTGTTAATACTCGACGATTATACCGAAGACGTTTGCTGTAGAGTACCAAGCTAAGAGAGTCGAGCTATCTGGGAACATTATAAACATTATAAACATTATAACACGAATGACCCAATTCGATGGACTATCCGAACAGAGTGCGATGAATCCAGCCGTCGTCCATTAAAGAATATGCGCGTCCATAATTCAAAGACATATCCGCATTCCATATAACAGCATTAGCATCAAATTCAAAAAGACAATCATAGTATACATAAACATAGGCTAGTTTCCTGCAAGAGAGAAGCGGTCAACAGTTTTCAATGATGCCGGCAAGACATCATGATGTTCAAAAAATATCAAATCCGTATCGCTGATCAGTATTCTTAATCCATAATATTCGTTGTAAAGTCGTCATCTAAAGAATGATGTATCTCAGTCACGCTTTTGATTGTGACTGTTCATATGAGTACCATGAGGATCTTGAAGTACATGGGTTCATACGGCCCCTAGCCCCGGGTTAAGCGGAATTAGACACAAGTTACGAAACGTAGCGCCATAGATCTTGCACGCTACGTTCGTATTTTGCTATCAACATGCGATATGTATCGCCAAATTTGAGAAACTTTGAGTGGAGGCGTTTGGTGGAATAGCCCTGTTTTATAAGTTTCTGTAACAATGTTTTGTGACGTTGATTAAAATCGTCACATTTAACACAGGATCTAGCATATGCTACTAAGCGAGATATGTATACGCCATATGCAGGCCCCACTGGAATATTACGGTCCAGAAAGGGATAGTTTACGGTGTCGAAATTGTAATCATCTCTTTTGTCATAAAGTCGACGAGGGGCCCGCTTTGCATTTTTATGAATATAGGTGTAAATATGATGTGCCGGTGAAGCTTTCACTGCATCATTTATATAGCGATTATCCACAGCGAGAAGATCGTCTATATAGCGTTTGGTGAATGAGACGGAACGGGCTTTGAATGGATCGGTTTTTGAAAGCGCCTGCATATAGTCATATTCATAAGAGAACAGATACAGGTCAGCCAACAGGGGTGCACAATTTGTACCCATTGGAATACCTATATGCTGCTGATATATTGTGTTGCCAAATTTCACATAAATATTTTTAATGAGAAATTCAAGCAGCTCTATAAACAAAGAAACATCCCATGAATGATATCTCTTGTATGTAGTAGAGCTAAAGAATGCTTTATGGCATCTGACATTAATATATCTACGATCAGTTTTCTTGAACACAGATACTATTAATGAACTTAGACGGTCAATAAGGTCCTGATGAGGGATTGTAGTATAGAGAGTCGAGAAATCCCATGTGGATGCATGTCTGTACGGTATGTGACCTTTAGCATCAAGTTCTTCCGTAAGACATTTTGAGTTTTTCAATATCCACATACATTCAACGCCCGAGTTTTTAGAAATAGTGGCGCAATACCTTTCCCAAAATGTTTTTACCTCCTGAAGGGCCCTCGTCAACAGGGTTGAAAGAAGCTTGGTAGTGCAGCTTCTAGAACCAGCTATGAATCTAGCTTTGTATGGTGATTTATGCATTTTGGGGGTCCAGTATACTTTTGGTATATCATTATGTTTGGTTGGAATATAAATACCTCTTTCCTTGAGAAACGTTTTGTGGTTGTTAAATAAATCTTCCAGAGTAAATGCAGTTTGGGAGTAAGTAGACGTATTTGGTGACGATATGTTTACACTCAATTCTTCAACCAGCACCTGGTAATAGTAATATTTACATGAATATTATATTATTTGGAGCTTTGTCTGCTGGGACTATGACGAATTTACTTTGGAGATTTGCTAGAACTTCTTGCGAATTGGGGTTTCTCAGTACTTGTTTTGCTTGGGGAAAAGTACTTCTGTCAATATGGCGGATTGTTTCAACGACCTTGCTCTTGGTGAGGTCCAGGCAATCAGCGAGTACTGTAGGTTCAACTTTTTCTCGTTTAGACCAATCAGTAACGTACTGTTCCAAAGCAGACAGGACTATCTTCTGGTCGGCCTTCAGATCTATATTTCTCGGCTCTCTATATTTAGGTCCTTTCATCAGGAGTAGTCTTAGGTCCTTATCACTCACCACATCAAGATCACCAGCCACAACATGTTTGCATGGTGTATAGATAAAGTTCGACGATTCACAATCACAACTATAGCCCCCCGACGTGTATAAGTTCCAGTCAAACTAGAGTAATTGAATATTTTGGTGGCTATAGATTTAGTATACTTATATGAAATGCAAGGAGGTTCTGTGAACCTAAAATAGTTTGATACAGTCTTGCGTACCTCCGGATCATTCAGGATTCGAGGTGAATTAATAATTTCCAGTCCTTTACCTAAGTGGTTGAGTTTCAACAAAAGCCGATCTTGGGATGTTTCGACTATGTTCACTGGACGATACAACCGAAAATACGCTATATCTTGACACACTTTAGTGATTTTGGGTGGTTTATATTTCCTGAAAACGCAGATTGTTGCATATCTCTGGCAATATGATTTAAAGCTCTCAGAGGTAACGCATACAGAACTGTACGTAAGTTATGTGTACTCTTGGGTGTGTTAGTTAAACCCACTAAGTAGTTTAAAGTGATATGATCGTGAATCATCGCACTATTAAACTTTCTCCAACCATGGCTGCGATGTCTCTGTTGATGGGGTTTAAATAGGTGGGTAATATTAGATATATTTGAACGGCGGTTTGTAACATTGCCGAACCCACTGACATTATCATTAAACCATACGGAAACACTGACCCAAGCTCTAGCATCCAGAATAGTTCCCGCTCTCGGATTTTTCTCTGAAGTCCAAAGGGGGAATCCTTGGTAGATGGATAGACGACGTCTATGATCTGGATACTAAAGTTGTCCCAGCCATGGTCGGGTCCAGAAAAATGCTTACCTATAAGCAATTGCTTTTTCCTAACGGATTTTCTGTGACCATTCACCCTCAGATGAAGTCTTTGGGTGATCTTGCCAACATACTGTTGACCACACTTCTTACAGGAAACTAAATAAATACAGTTTGTAGTAGAACAGCAAACAAGATCAACATACGAGTTTACAGAATATGAGTTACCAGTTAACGCGGAACTAAATGTCGCTGAAGTATTAAAGAGTGGACATGTGTCCACATATAGAAATCTTGAAACTATTACATGTAGAATTCGGTGCTAAACAATCATCAAGCGCAATGTTACAAGGTTTGATGTCGTGACCTTGCTTTGCGGTCAGAAATATATCTGTCATTTGGATTGAAAAAGGTCTTAGTGCATTTCGAACTATTAGAGACTCGGCCGAGAAATCTGCACTAAGGTTCCTCGGATCTGTCTTAATATATTTTCTTTCTGTTGTATCCATTATGAGTGTTGGGTGTGCAGGGGCCCGGCCTCGGGGACAACTTGTCCACCAGCAGAATCCAGGCATACACAGGTTAAAATTACAAGCGTCAAGTCCGTCATCCATAATTCAGCCGTCGTCCATTAGAGAATATCCGCGTCCATAATCCAAAGACCTATTCCATATTCCATATAACAGTATTAGCACCAAATTCAAAAATACAATCATAGTATACATAAACATAGGCTAGTTTCCTGCAAGAGAGAAGCGGTCAACAGTTTTCAATGATGCCGGCAAGACATCATGATGTTCCAAAAATATCAAATCCGTATCGCTGATCAGTATTCTTAATCCATAATATTCGTTGTAAGTCGTCATCTAAAGAATGATGTATCTCAGTCACGCTTTGATTGTGACTGTTCATATGAGTACCATGAGGATCTTGAAGTACATGGGTTCATACGGCCCCTAGCCCGGGTTAGGCGGAATTAGACACAAGTTACGAAACGTAACGCCATAGATCTTGCACGCTACGCTCGTATTTTGCTATCAGCATGCGATATGTATCGCCAAATTTGAGAAACTTTGAGTGGAGGCGCTTGGTGGTGTAACCCTGTTTTATAAGTTTCTGCAACAATGTTTTGTGACGTTGATTAAAATCGTCACATTTAACACAGGATCTAGCAAATGCGTGATATGTATACGCCATGTGCATGTCCCATTGGAATATTACTGTCCAGAAAGGGATAGTTTACGATGTCGAAATTGTAATCATCTCTTTTGTCATACAGTCGACGAGAGAGAAGGCCCGCTTCATTTTTATAGAGATGTAGGTCCAAATATGATGTGCCCGTAGGGCCATCTGTAGTGTCCTTCAAATCCAGTGAAGGTGGATATATATCCTTCACTGCGTCATTTATATTGCGATTATCCACAGCGAGAAGATCGTGTATATAGCGTTTGGTGAACGCCAAACGTAGATATATATCCTTCACTGCGTCATTTATATAGCGATTATCCACAGCGAAAAGATCGTCTATATAGCGTTTGGTGAAGACATATATTGTAATGCATATTTCATTCATTAATAAATATGTACGAAACTTTGTTACATATATTCCAAATATGTGGATGTGGAAAATGTGCAAATGTGGATGTGGAAATGTGGGACTGTGGGACAGAGGATATGCAAATGTGGAAGTGGAAATGTGCATGTGGAAATGTAAGTGTGGATATAGAAGAGGAAATGTGGCTGAGGATATTCAAATGTGGAAATGGAAATGTGGATGTGGAAATGTGGCTGTGGAAATGCGATGTGTATATGTTAATGTGTAAATGTGGAAATGTGATGAGTAAATGCTGATGTGGAAATTTGGATGTGGAAATGTGTAAATGTGGTAATGCAAATGGGGAAATGTGAAAATTTGGAGGTGTGCAGATGTGGAAATATGGATGCACAATTGTGGAAAAGTGGATGTGTGAAAGTGTAAATGTGGAAGTAGAAATGTGCATGTGGAAATGTAAATGTGGATATGGAAGAGGAAATGGGGCTGAGGATATTCAAATGTGGAAATGTAAATGTGGATGTGGAAATGTAGCTGTGGAAATGCGATGTGTATATGTCAATGTGTAAATGTGGAAATGTGATGAGTAAATGCGGATGTGAAAATGTGCATGTGGAAATGTGAAAACTTGGAGGTGTGGAGATGTAGAAATATGGATGCGCAATTGTGGAAAAGTGGATGTGTGAAACTGTAAATATGGAAATGTTGTAGTGTGGAAATGTGGATGTCTAAATGGTGAAGTGTGGAACTGTGGATATGTAAATATATAAATGTGGATGTGGAAATGTGCGTCTATAAATGTGGAAATGTGGAGGTGTGGAAATATGGATGTGTAAATGTAGATGTGTAACTGGAAGTTTGAATATGTATATTTAAATGTGGAAATGCAAAACTAGAAATGTGGATATGTAAATGTCGATGCATGTGTCTAAATGTGGACGTGTAAACCTGGATGTGGGAATGTGCATGTGGGGGTTGAACATGTGAATGAGGAAATGTGAATGTGGAAAAGTGGAGGTGTGGATGTGTAAATGTGTAAATGTGGAACTGTGGATGTGGAAATGTTGATGTGGATGTTTAGGTATTGAGGTGTGAAAATGTGGACGTGAATTTGGAAATGTGGAGTTGCGGACATGTGGATGTGTAAATCAGGACGTGAAAATGTAAATGTCGATATGTAAATGGGAAAACGTGGACGTGAAAATGAGATGTTTAAATGGCGATGTCTAAATGCGGATATGTAAATGTGGATGTGGA
Source organism: Hanleya hanleyi (assembly GCA_036873755.1). Classification (NCBI taxonomy): domain Eukaryota; kingdom Metazoa; phylum Mollusca; class Polyplacophora; order Lepidopleurida; family Hanleyidae; genus Hanleya; species Hanleya hanleyi. Next base: position 34,780 of record JAVTVY010010816.1, read on the forward strand.
ATTTTTTATGTGGAAATGTGGATATGTAAGTGTGTAAATGTGGATGTGTATACTCCATATCTATTTATTTTCCCAATATTTCATTCCCTTATGTTTCTGTATCATCACAATCCCACACATATCCCCCATTGAGTGTGGGATACTGATGATTCAGGAACATGAGGGAATAACTTATATTAGGAAAAATAAATAGATATTAAGTATACATATCCACATCTACATTTTCACGTCCACATTTATATGTCCACATTTCCACACCTCTGCATTTTCATATTTACATTTCCACAGTTACACATTTCCACATCCATATTCCACCATCTCACAACTCCATAACTCCACATCTCCACATATACATCCACCTTGCCACATTTCCACATTTTCACATCCACATTTTCACATTCACATTTCCACATTTACATTTCCACATGTACATTTGCAAATCCGCATTCTACATCACATTTCCACATCCACATTTTCACATCCACATCTACATTTCCACTTCCACATTTACACATCCACATGCCCACACCTCCACATATACACAGTTCCACATTTCCACATCTCCACATCTACACATCCGCATTTCCACAACTGCATATTTCCGCATTTTTTCACATATACATTTCCACATTTACACATGCACATTTCTATTTCATATCATATTGGCACATCATATTTCCACATCCACATTTACACATTTCCACATTCTCACATCCACATTTCCACGTTGACATTTCCACATTCATACATGTACATTTCCACATCATATTTCCAAATTTACGCATTCACTTTCCACATCACATTTCCACATCTACATTTACCCATTTCCACATTCACATTTCCACATCAACATATCCACAGCCACATTTCGAATTCCTCCTACATATCCACATTTACACATCCACATATCCACACCTCCACATCCACATTTACTTTTCCCCATTTACACATTTACATACTTACACATTTCCACATTTCCACATTTACACATTTACATATTCATATCCACATTTCCACTTACTCATCCACATCTGCATATCCATATTTCCACACGTCAACATTTCCACATCCACATTTACAAATGTTTTTCTTCTGATCTATAAAACTTTGCGTTATATTATACGTTATATCTTGTCCTCTCTTCTGTCTGCTGTTTATTAAATTTCACACAATATCTGAGAAAACATTATTTCAGTGAATTCATCGCACTTTGTATGGCGATTTATGCATTTTGAGAGTTCAGTATACTTTTGGTATGTCGTTATGATTGTTTGGAAGACAAATACCTCTTTCCTTGAGAAAGGTTTTGTGATTGCTAAATAAATCTTCCGGAGTAAATGTAGTTTGCGAGTAAGTAGACGTATTTGATGATGATGTGTTCACACTCAAGTTCTTAACCAGCATCTGATAACAGTAATATTTACATATGAATATTATATTATTTGGAGCTTTGTCTGCTGGGACTACGACGAATTATTCGGAGATTTGCTAGAACTTCTTTCGAATTGAGGATTCTCAGTACTTGTTTTGCTTGGGGAAGGGTACTTCTGTCAATATGGCGGATTGTTTCAGCGACCTTGCTCTTGGTGACATCCAGAGAGTACTGTATTCAATCAGAGAGTACTGTAGGTTCAACTTTTTCTCGCTCAGACCAGTCAATAACGTAGTGTACTAATGTACAATGTAAACTGGACTATCTTCTGGTCGGCTTTAAGATTTATTCTTCTCGGTTCTCTATATTTCGTTCCCTTCATCAGGAGTGTTCTCAATTCCTTATCACTCACTATATCAATGTTATCAGTCGCAATATGTTTGCATGGTGTATATGCTTTTCAAGTTTCGCTGTATGTATACTTATTAAAGAAACAGACCAACATTTCATGCTTTACAAGTCTTTGGGTACCTAGCATTCTTGCTACCCGCATAGTTTTATTTATTCCAAAGAATATTTTCCACAAACCTAACTACAAGGGCTCATTTTCACTTCTCGTAAGTGACCCGATCTTGAAACGGCTGAGGTAGGTCACGTGACCACCAATCCTATGGAATGTTGGATAGATGGCACCACCTGTTAGTCTTTAGTTGAGGACTTAGATGCTTGCTCTCAATGAAAGCGCCTGTTCTTGTGTTGGTGCTAAAAACTTATGTGGACGCTGGGATCCGATAGGATATACGAAACTTTGTTACATATATTCCAAAAATGTGAATGTGGATGTGGCAATATACATGTGTAAATGTATAAATATGGATGTGAAAATGTGGAGGTGTGGAAATGTGGATGTCGAAATGTGCAAATGTGAGACTCTGAATGTGGAAATGTGGAAGTGCAAATGTGCATGTGGTAATGTAAAGGTGGATGTGGATGAAGAAATCTGGCTGAGGATATGCAAATGTGGGAATGTGGAAATGTGGTTGTGGAAATGTGATGTGTAAATGCGATGTGTAAATGAGAATGTTTAAATGTTTAAATGTGGAAGTGGAAATGTGATGTGTAAATGTTGATGTGGAAATGTGGATGTGTAACTGGAAATGTGGATGTCGAAATGTGCATGTGTAAATGTGTAAATGTGGATGTGTAAATGTGGAGGTATGGAAATGTGGAGGTGTGGAAATGTGGAGGTGTGGAAATGTGGAGGTGTAACTGTGCAAATGTGGATGTCGAAATGTGCAAATGTGGGACTGTGGATGTGTAAATGTGTACATGTGGAAGTGCAAATGTGGATGTGGAAGAGGAAATGTGGCTGAGGATGTGCAATGTGGAAATGTAAATTTGAGAATGTGGAAATGTGGCTGTGGAAATGTGATGTTTACATGCGATGTGTAAATGTGGATGTGTAAATGTGGATGTGGAAATGTGATGTGTAACTGTGGATGTGGAAATGTGGGTGTGGAAATGTGCATGTTTAAATGTGGAAATGCAAAGGTGGAAATGTGATATTTGGAGGTGTGAAGATGTGGACGTGTGGAAATGTGGATGCGCAAATGTGGAAATGTGGATGTGTGAATGGGTAAATATGGAAATGTGGTAATGTGGATGTGTAAATCTTCAAATGTGGAAATGTGGAAATGTGGAAATGTGGATCTGTGGAACTGTGAAACTGTTGATGTGTGAATGTGGATGTGGAAATATGGATGTTTAAATGTAAAAATGTGGAGGTGTGGAAATGTGGATGTGTAAATGTAGATGTGTAACTGGAAGCATGGATGCGCGTATGTAAATAAGGAAATGCAAATCTGGAAATCTGGATGCGTAAATGTCGATGCATGTGTGTAAATGTAGACGTGCAAATGTGGATGTAGAAATGCGCATGTGGAAATGTGGAGAGGTGGAAATTTGGATGTGTAACTGTGGAAATGTGGATGTGAAAATGTGGAGAGGTGGAAATGTGGAAATGTGGATGTGTAAATGTAGAAATGTGGATGTGAAAATGTGAATGTGGAAAAGTGGGGGGTGGTGGTATGGTGGAAATGTGTATTTTATTAAATGTGGAAATGTCGAAATGTGGAGCTGTGGAACTGTGGATGTGGAAATGCTGATGTGGATGTGTAAATATTGAGATGTGGAAATGTGGATGAGGATTTGGAAATGTGGAGGTGCGGACATGTGGATGTGTAAATCAGGACGTGAAAATGTAAATCTGGAAATGTGGAAGTGGAAATGCGATGTTTAAATGTGGATGAGTAAATGCGGACATGTAAATGAGGATCTGGAAATGTTGATGTGGAATTGTGAATGTGTAGATGTGTAAATGTGGATGTGTATACTTCATATCTATTTATTTTTCTAATATTTCTTTCCCTAACGTTTCTGAATCATCGCAATCCCACACATATCCCCCATTGAGTGTGGCATACGGATGATTCAGGAACATGAGGGAATAACTGAGGAAATTATCTCTAAACCTATCAAAACTACATGCTTGAAATTTCATAGGCAAATACATATATATATATTCCCTCAATAATACCTAAAAATAGTGATGATTGGATGCATACTTTTCGCAAAATTTGTATGCATCGTAAATTTCAGAAATTGCTAATTATCTCCCAATCTTTCTGGTATATTTTTATGGGTTCTTTTGATGTTCAGTTACGTCATGTAATGACCTACATTCGCGTGCAAATTTCAACTTGAAATTTCCAACAGTTTTCGAGTTATGGCACTGTAGTCGCAAAAGTATCCGTGGCCATATCTCAAAAACCAAGGTCAATGTCATCTTCAAAATTTGCTGACGTCATACATGTATTATGGGGTACAAATGTATTAAATTACAGATTCCTGCAAGTTGTAGTTTTCGAGAAAAGTACATGCAACGCTTTTTACATTTTGTAATATTCAAGGTCAATGTCACATCGGATGGTTTTATAATTAGCGCCAAAAGAAAGTCAATATTGTACTCACTATTGTGTTGTGACTGTCAGTGTGTTAGTTTTTCAGTAAATGGAAGCCGTATTATCGATATTTGGATGCTTATCACTTCAAAGCTGATGGTCAAGGCCGAGTTCTGATACCAGTGCTGACCTGGTGGCGTCATGTAGCTCACGTGACCTTATTTTCAGGCTGATCGCATCACCCTTTCATGATTTGACCACCAAACTTTGCACTTATATAGCGACGCTTCTGGAGGTCAAAGGTCAAATTTAAGGTCACATTCTTTTCGGTCATGAAAGTGTTCATTAGTATTAGAAGTATCAATGCCGTAGCTTATTGCCTTATAAAATAGCGGGTTTTGTAAATCATTAAAGGCGAGATAACTACTTTGCCTTGTTGTAACAATTCAAAAATATAACTACAGCATGGCCATATGTAAGACTTACCAACCATCAACTTTCTTTCACGTATGTTCTTTAGTTTTGGCTGTTTACTAAAGACACGAAAAACAGCACCAGGGCAAAGAACTCGAAAACTGCTTTATTCGCTCATTTTTTTTAGAAAAAGTCCAAACACTTGCTTCCCAAATGTCAACTTCGTCTTCCAGTGCGTTTGCTCAATATTCGCAAAATAAAATTTAACTTTGTGCGCCTATATCTTATTAGGTCAAGGTCAAGGTCAGTTGTCCAAATAATATGCGTAACTTCAGACGTATATCTAACCGTGTGCCCAATATTTAAGCTCTACAGTGAGGCTTTGAAGACGTTTCGTTGTGCACAAATTTGGATGGCATAATAATAATAAAAATCCGTAGAATAACAATATGTATTTCCATTGGAAATGGAAAGACCTAATAATGTATACAAATCCAAATTTATATTTCCACATCCACATTTACATATTCACATTTCCACACCTCCACATTTCCACCTCCACATTTTCACTTTACATTTCCACAGGCACACATTTCCACATCCATATTTACACATTTACACATCCACATTTTCCAATTTACACATCCACATTCCACCACCCCATAACTCCTTAACTCCACATTTCCACACCCACCGTTCCACATTTTCGCATCCACTTTTCCACATTTAAATTTCCACATGTACGTTTCCACATCCGCATTCTACATCACATTTCCACATCCGCATTTCCACATCCACATTTCCACATTTACATTTCCACTTCCATATTTACACATCCACATGTCCACACCTCTCCACATTTTCACATCAACATTCCACATTTACATTTCCACTTATAAACATACACATTTCCACATCGACATTTACACAATTCCACATTTACATTTCCACTTATAGACATGCACATTTCCTCATCCATATATACACATTTCCACATCCACATTTCCACATTGAAATTTCCAACTTCCACATTGGCATTTTCACATTCATACATGTACATTTCCACATCACATTTCCACAATTCCACATCTACTTATCCACATCCACATTTCGAATTCCATCTACATATCCACATTTACACAACCACATATCCACACATCCACATCCATTTACATTTCTACATTTACACATTTACACAGTCACTTACACACCGACATTTACACATCCACAGCTCCACAGTTCCAGATTTCCACATTTACATATTCACATCCACATTTTCACTTATTCATTCACATCCACATATCCATATTTCCACACGTCAACATTTCCACATCCACATTTACAAATGTTTTTCATCTGATCTATAAAACTTTGCGTTATATTATACGTTATATCTTGTCTTCTCTTCGGTCTGCTGTTTATTACATTTCACACAATATCTGAGAAACATTATTTCATTGGATTCATCGCACTTTGTTAGTTTTTATTCCCATAGTATAAACATGATGGAAAAGGGGATTGGAGAACAGGCAAAGCCTATATTAAACCCTCTCCCCACATACAGAAGATTTATTTATAAATGACACATTGGTTAGGTCAAGTGTGTAGTAATTGTAGTAATAAGTACTGATTTGGTGATAGTCGGTAGTGAATGCTACAGTATATACAAAAGAACAGACAGGCAGAGCGTGCATATGTACAAGAAAAAAGAAAAATTACATACATGTACGCCATGCTATGCACAAATATGATAAGCCCTGAGAAAATAATAAATTAGTAAAACATATATTTAGAAGCGACCAGTTTGTCTGATGTAGTCGTGGACAAATGAAATAATATTGCGGCTGTTATATTCGAGGTTTTTATAGGAGTCACCAAAGAGCACGGTATGAATATCACAGTCAATGCCAATTTCATGAAATAATTGCTCTCTTTGAGTATTATATAATGGGCAAACGAAGAAAAAATGGTATGCAGTTTCATACGCATTACCACAGGAGCAGGCTGAAGATTCAGATATGTGTTGGTTGTACATATCAGCTTTAAGTAGACTGCATCCTAGTCTCATGCGAGAGTGCATAATTTGAATTTTTCGTTCTCCAAGGTAGAAATGCTTGCCCACATTATGTCCATTGTTACATTTCCGAGAGAACATTTGTAAGTTGGGGGACGAGCGAATGTGTAAAGCAATGTCGTTCCATAGGCGGATTCCGGTACTGGTAGTATTGGTTACCTCTGCATCTGAATGTGCGGAGATTTAGGTTGTTTCTGAGAGGATATTGGTTATTTTCGCGTACATATTCAGGCAATAATTGGTAGAGAATTGGTGGAGTTTGCTGATTAACCATTTTATACATAAGGTTGACTTTGTGGTGTTTTCTACGCAATGCTAGTGAGGTGAATCCTGTTTCTTCGTATAGCAGCTCGTGACTCACCCCGCGAGGTGAGCCACAGATTGTTCTTATAGCATCTAAATGTAGGTTTTCTAGGATGTTACTTTGGTAATCCGCACAGTTGTCCCAGACTACATCAGCATAATCAAATATGGGCAGAATGAGTGATTTATATAATACTTCAAGACTTTTCCTTTTTAATTTATATTTCAAACTTCGGAGGCAATTTATCATAGGTCCAACTTTTTTCGCAGTCGCATCGATATGTGATTTCCAACTTCCGGTAGAATCAAACGTTACACCAAGATGTTTATGCTGGCGAACCTCCTCCAGTTCAGTCTCGTTGAATTTCAGAGATGGATGATCAGAGTTTATTTTCCGTGAAAATAGAAGAGCTTTGGTTTTAATTGGGCTGAACTCAACGAGCCATAATTTTGCCCACCTTGATAATTTTTGTAAATCAGAATTTAGCAGTTGCCCCGATGTTGCTGGATTGTCGGGAGTACAGTCATCTCCCGCCCTGTCATGTTCCCCCCCTGTCCCATTCCCCCCTGTCATTTCCCCCCCCCCTGTCATGTTCCCCCCTGGACATATCCCCCCTGTCATATTTCCCCCTTATATTTACTTGTCCATATAGCTGTTGTGGGTTAAATATTTAGGTAATTTTTTCTTCCAGTAAAATAATGCCAATTTTTATTATCATAAACTGTTACAGGAAAAGACAAATGTTGTTTTTTTTATGTAATTCCATCAATAAATTATTTTTGATTGATTAAAATTGCAGTTTAAGGGCCGCTTCCCGTACGGATTTTGCAGCCCATCAACTCAATGTTTTATTTTAATCACACGTTACATTTCTTAGTTTGTTAAAGATATTTACAAGCGCTGTATTATCAAATAAACAAATAAATAAGTAAACAAATATATAAATAAATAAATAAGTAAATAATAATAAATGGGCGGATGAAGATATAAATAGAATAGAAGAATTGTCTATGTACAGGTTCATCGGTAGGTTATAATGGTATGTGTTCTTTGTACATTGTAGTCGCGTTGGTGATTCCTTGTGCCATTCAAATAATTCTGTTACTTTTATTGGTTGGTAAAATTTGTGCCTATCTAAGACTACTTAAAGATATATCTGTGAAGAAAATAATTTATTGATGGAATTACATTAAAAAAACAACATTTGTCTTTTCCTGTAACCGTTTTACTGGAAGAAAAAATTACCTAAATATTTAACCCACAACAGCTATATGGACAAGTAAATGTAAGGGGGGGAATATGACAGGGGGGGAATATGTCCAGGGGGGGACATGACAGGGGGGGAAATGACAGGGGGGGGGAATGGGACAGGGGGGGGAAATGACCTACATTCAGATTGTCGACAGTAATGTAAAGAGAAGTATCATCAGCGAAGAGTCGTATGTTACAATTGAGATCCTTCACAATATCGTTAATATAGATGAGAAATAATAATGGGCCAAGAACGGATCTCCTGTGGAATCCCTGCAGGAATGATTATAGATTTTGATACGGAACCCTCAATTACAACGATTTGTGATCTGTTTTTAAGGTAGCTTTCAAACCATGTGAGTAATATGCCTTTGATACCTATAGACTCAAGTTTATGTAGTAATCCTTTATGCCACACTCGGTCGAATGCCTTTGAGATGTCGCAGAAAACCGCTCTAACTTCTTTACTTTCGTCTAGGGCATGGCATACAAAATTGTAGATATCCACTAACTGATATGTGGTACTATTTCCCGGTAGAAACCCTGCCTGAAACTTTGTCAAAACATTATTTTTTTGTAAGTATTTGAGAAAGTACCCGAAGACACATTTTTCAAATACCCTGCTAATCGTGCTGGTAAGCGATATCGGTCGGTAATTAGCCAGATCATTTTTGCTACCCTTTTATGGGTGGGCGTTACATGGGCTAGTTTCCAAGACTCAGGAAAAACCCCTGAAGCTAAGGACTTATTGAAAAGTTTAGAGGGCGGTAGTGCTAGTTCATTGGCAGACAATCTTAGTATTTTATTATTGATGTTATCGGGTCCACTAGCTTTATTAATGTCTAGGTTATCTAATACATATTTAACGTCTACCTCGCTAATGTGTATACTATCCAATATAAAATTGGAATCGTTTAGTAAGGGTAATTGAGCATTTGTATCTACAAGAGTTGATTGTTGAATGAAGTAATCGTTAAACGCGTTTGCTATTTCTTCAAAATCTTCATAAATCTTCCCATTATGAATGATTGATGGGTAGACTTGAGATCCCTGGTCTTTAATATACCGCTTAATAAGTTTCCACCAGAATTTTGTCCCAATAGTACAGTTTGTTATTTTCTCATCAATTTTATTGTTATAGTCTGATTTAGCCTGTCTTATTTTGTCAATTGTATCATTTCTTAGCTTTCGAAATCAGGTTTCAGGTCGATTTTTCTCTTTAGCTTTTACATGTGCCTTATGGCGTTTCCTCCTCATATGACGTAATTCCGCAGTCATCCATGGTTTATCGTTTGGTCTGATTGTAACTTTTTTAGTTGGGACGAATGTGTCGATAGAATCTATGAGATGTTTGCTTAGTTTGCTTGTTGATGTATTTATATTTTGTGTTATTATATCATCCCAGTTTGTGTTCTCAAAAGAATGCACTTTGTTCAGATGGTCCATGGTATTGGGTCATTCGTGTTATAAGTTTATAATGTTCCCATACAGCTCTACTTTCTTCGGATTGTACTTTACAGCAAACGTCTTTGGTATAGTCGCCAAGTATTAACAAACGTCCAATGTTAATTATCCCATCTTCAAATAGAATTTCAGTCAACGCTTTATATGACGATAATGAACATATGACTTTTGTGAGCATCTCGCATGATTCATCGTTATGGTATTGGGGGAGTCGTTTCTCCGTTAAAATCTTATGAAGTGATACATATTCAATGTAGGACTTTTCTTTCTGGTGTCTCACACCGATACCATGCTTAGCGAGATGATTATGCCAAGCTATGACTTCCTCCAGGTCAAATTCCCAATCTTCTACCTTGTGTTGTTGTTGTTGTAGATCGGTCAGCTCTTTATTGTTCTGAAGTATACCATCGATCCAATTCTGTATAAATCTTTTCCCCATTTGGAATAATCCGAGAGGTAGTTGTAGACACATGTCTATGTAGGTCTGCACTGCTCTGATCATTAGAATGGAATGGTTGTTCTAATTTGTTGATGTCAGGAACACCGCGTTCATATCACTATGTTTTCGTGTAACGTAACTCGTTCTTATCAACTGTTGAACCTACGTTCATTCGACCCTTTGTCCCGTTGTTCTTCCAACGTTTGACCCTTTGTTCCAGTGACCCTTGGCCGCGTGAACTTTCGACATCGTGTACTTCGACCTTCATTGTTCCCTTTAGAACTCGAGGCCCGGGGAAATAGGCTCAAACTATCGATATTTTTTCTTTGCATATTTCAAAAGCTGACGAATAAACCTATCAAGTGTTTCTATTATTTTCCTTAAAAACTATGTACAAACGTGAAATTTTAGCTCTCAAAAATCTGTCTGTGGAAGAACTATGTGGGGGTTAGCGCGCGCATTACTCACAGTCGGTGTTACCACCTGCTGTGACTTCCGCACTTTGGCTAATTACTTGTAATTGCGATACACACAATTCACGCGCTGGACTCATTTAATGATGAATAGTTATTTTCCTACTACATTCATGCCGAAGCCGCTTACAAAATATTGTACAGGAAATTATGTGGTCTATCCAAGGAGGTAAAAGACAGTTCCATGGTCTATCTCAGTGTTTTCTCGCCACATGACGAAATAATCAAATACAAACACACTGCTCAGATGGTCAACCATTCCCGGAAAGCATGTGATATATGCAGATATATATATATATATATTGCGAATTTGCGTAACATTTTTCATAATATCTCACTCGACATTCTATCAGCATATCTTATTGCCAACACAATCATGGGAAGAAAACGTTACAAGATTACGCCGGTCGCTCGTAAAAAGCCTCAACTACTGAACGAGCGATACGACAGAAGCTTAGCTGAGTTTCGTTGCTTTCACTTATTGGTTACGGTAATTTTCAGAGAATAATTTTTATTTAATATGTTTCTTTTTTAATATCAATAATTATTTGATTGGTATGGATAATAAATAACAATGAGTGATTAGTAGGAGATATAAATAGATTTAAAAAATTATTAAAAATTAAATTATTTTCTTCACAGATATATCTTTAAGTAGTCTTAGATAGGCACAAATCTGTGAAGAAAATAATTTAATTTTTAATAATTTTTTAAATCTATTTATATCTCCTGCTAATCACTCATTGTTATTTATTATTTATTTATTTATTTATTTATTATCCATACTTAGCGCTGGAAAAGATCAAATAATTTATTGATGGAATTACATTAAAAAAAAACAACATTTGTCTTTCCTGTAACAGTTTATGATAAATAAAAATTGGCATTATTTTACTGGAAGAAAAAATTACCTAAATATTTAACCCACAACAGCTATATGGACAAGTAAATATAAGGGGGGGAATATGACAGGGGGGGAATATGTCCAGGGGGGGAATATGACAGGGGGGGGAAATGACAGGGGGGGAACATGACAGGGGGGGAAAATGACAGGGGGGGAAAATGACTGTACTCCGAGCGATACGCTGTATGTAGTTGGTATGGCCAGCATCGCATAATCGATTCGGACGCATCTTCGTCACAAAACGAGAGTAGCGACAGTGAAACTGAGTTGCCAGAGCATGGTCCGATATTTTCAGGGGCTTCTGCTAGAAAGATTTTGTCAAGAATCAGAGAACAGGAAGACCGAGATGAGGTAAAACAATGATCTTAATTATCTAAATCATTGTGGCACAAAAGAAATGTATATTTTTTTATGAATCATCTGGCGCAAGTTGTTTGTTATACACATATACCTGTAAACATTATCATACCTTACATTATAGAATTACAAACGCCTGGGAAGTTAATACAGTACCACATACAACCAAAAGGTTTATTTTATTAACCAGTCCCTGATTTCTTATCTTTCCTTGAGCTAGACTTTTTTCAGTCGCCAATTAAGTCCGTGAATGCCCAATTGCCGCAAATCACATCTCTGTAAGCCTTTTATAGAGCGCTAATTGGCGGTCGACGTCTACTCGATCACCCGTGGCGAGGGATTTCGAAAGGTGTGAAAACTGATCAACGGGGCTTATACCAGCATACAAATTCATCTTCGAGACTGGTTTTCTGCACTTCTCAAAATATATTGTTCCAAAGTGATTAAAGAACTTTTGGTCTATAATCCCTATATGGTGTAAGAATATTGTGCCATTATCATGAAGTAGCGGATAATAATTACAGACTATCATCTGAAAAGTAGGTGATTTTGGGATAAACCAAAATAAATAGGCTCTGCCTTGATTTTCGTGACGTTGCCCCAATCTCGAAGATATCCATGGGTCGATACTTGGTGTAAGAACGCATTGTTGAGGCTTTTGTTGAGGCCTTTGTGCAGCTGAAAAGGGTCACGTCTAGACGCATTGTTGAGCTCAGACAGGCTATTGTAGGCGTCGGTCCATGATTTACGTTGAGGGTCGCACTGGTCGGCTTTATTCGAATTTGTATTTTCACAAAATCATTTCGAAAACATATAAAATAAACACGAGATGGTTCCTCGCTCCAGAGCAAGGGACTAGTGTTCTAAAATGGCCTGGGTAAGACATCTCGCTTATCAGTACTCTTTGTCAATATGACACTAGTCAGGATTTTGTAAGAGTGAGAAATACATTATTTTCATGATAAACGTGATAAAGATTATAGTTGAAAGGAGAACTATAAGTTCCCAAGCATAATGGCAATACATTCAGATCTGATTAGGAAACAAACTTCGCGATCTGTGTTTTAAGATCACAAAATAAGCTTCTTATAACTCACCATCTAGTGTTGTACTGCTCGCAGGATGTCACTGAAGAGTATCACAGATTTATATGAGTATTTATATGGACTTCACCGAATTCAATCAGGAAGCAAATGAGAGTTTATGTAATAGGACTATTTCAGGAAATTGCGTTCAGCGGTATTTAACTTGAAGGTATGCTTATAGAATTTCTCACGTTTCATTATTGACCTAACCAGACTAACAGGATATTTATTCAGTCTACACGAATACGTTCATTTCTAGAGGTTGAATACTTTGAAAAGTAATGGCAGAAGAGAAAAAAAGTATTGGAGTCACCATGCTCGTTATAAAATGTGGCAGCCATATGTATATTTACCCATTGGGATTTACACATTTCATCTTTTTCTTGCCTGAACCTTAAATAAATCAAATTTCCTCGTGGGAAATTTCCCCTGCTTGTTATATGATACTCAACAAATATAGTTCTTCTTGACTACGTAATAAAAACAAGTGGCCACTATGTTTTTTGTTTATAAATAGTAGTGGTATAACAGACAAAATGAGCCTTTCCACATCTGTTTTCATTAGTAGGTGTGGAATCTTGCTGGTCGCGGGATGGAGAATATTCCTGGAGATCTCTATAATGCGTTTGCGCGCTCGTCTTTCTGATAAAAGTAAATACGGATGAATTTTGGTGGTATCACAACCATAATCTTCTAACAATTTGCGATCCCCAAGCGTTGAATAAAAAATGCCCACCGCTTGGTCAATCCTACCCGACTGTCGAATCGCCAATAATACGCATAAACGGTTCTGATGTGTCAGATATCAGTCTTTGGTTGATTTTTATTCCGCTGTGGGCACTATTTTTTATAGAATTCAACCTGTTGTGAGACATTCACCACGTTATAGCCCCATAAGCTCATGGGAATGAACGTCCTCTACTCCTTAAGTCAACGAGAACGTTTCATCGCAGCTTGCTTATGATGGATTCCACTTTGCCATTTTGTTTATCTCAAATAACATTATCAACATAAAAATAGGATATATATTTACTATAGGGTGATAGGAATGCTTCCCTTGATAGTTTCTGATATCGATTGTAACATACTGCCGAGCGTTGTCTGGCTTTGAAACGCATATTCTGGAATCGATGACTTAAAGCGGCCGAGAAGTAACATTTTAGCAGCCAATTTCCAGTATTGCTCTGTTGGAGAGAGTGCAAATCATGGTTCATTTACGATAACAACATTTGACAAAAACAGACAGGTCAAAATGATATACCCAAGCGTATGTTGAAAAACTTTCGTTACATAAATGGGAATGTGACGTTCATTGGTATATTTGTCCACAAAATCACATTCGCAACACAAGCTACACATGTGACATCAACAACAATTTCCAAAGACTTTTCAGAATCCAAATACCGAATTCGTGTAGCATCATTAGCACAAAATTCAAAGAAAAACAATTTCCCACAAGAGAGAAGCGGTCGACAGTTTTTATTGTTTTGTTGGGAAATTTAAGCCGTACGACGTCGTGCATTGCAGGCTAGTTTCTCTGGGTATTCTTGCATTTACCAGGTTACCCCATGTTGAGGCGTTTATCCCATCAGATGTCCACGATGTTCATCCATTAACATCAGATAAGTTGTTTGAGCTGATCTGTCATCACAGCTCCCGAGCTAGCGTATCTAATTCCGCTTAAGTCGGTGCTAGGGGCCGTATGGATACTTCATTGTCTCCACAAAACAGCTGCAATAAAAGCGCGGCTCAGATACTAAAGCTAATGCTTTCCTGTAGAGACATACGGTTGCTTTTTAGTCGCCAGACGTCGTCAATTTTTCCAAGCTCTTGCATATCGCTTCAATTCAATGATTCCGGCAAGACACCGCGATGATCCAAAATATCAAATCCGTATCGCTGATCAATATTGTTAATCCATATTATTTTCGTTGTAAAGTCGTTATCTAGAGAATGATGTATCTCAGTCACGAATTTGATTGTGATTGTTCATGCGAACACCATTAGGATATTAAAGTACATGAGTTTATACGGCCATAGTAGTTGTAAATCTCGGAATTAGTCAAGAGTTAATTTTTGTTACCCAGCATTTCTGCCATGTAGTGTGTCACTGAAACAAGAACTTGAGCTGTAGTTAAATTGTTGCTAATATCATTCCGCCTCATGTATGAAAGACAGTTGGTAAGAATAACATATTAGTATCAGTTTCGAAGTAGCAATGCATTATGGTCAGAAGGCAGAAGAAATTAAGTTAGTTTAATATTCAGAGCAAATGTTATCTTTTTCTCATTGTAAACGATATCATGTAATATACCGGTTACATAACTGCATTGCGCTGGTGTGAGTATTTTGATACAAGGTGTCATCATGTCATATGATATACTGTCTTCAATTAAACGTAATGTAGTAATAACGTACTGTAATATAACATGTGTTTATAAGTTAGCCTGGATCACGTGGGCATAACTGTGCATTGTTCAATTCGTGGAGCTATGGGGAATAAATGCCTTGTGGTTCATCAACGCTTAACTGAAAAAAAAGAACCAAAGGATAGAATCTATTGAAAATATTTTATTTATTTCCGAGTATAACCCACGGAAACAAGTCCAATTTCCTGGCTCATTCAGCGCATACATATAAATATTAATAAAAGGATTATACATAAAAACACATAGGTATATTAATTACCGGAATATATACATATTATAAAAAAGAACTCTCATTACCATGATGGTATATGGATACAAATATCTAGTTCTCTTTTATAATATCATTAAAATTGTTCATGGTTTTATTAAGGTGGTTGATGTACATTTATTCGACTTGGTCGAGGTCTAAACACAGAGCAGCTTCTTAAAACTCTAGATGGTACACCAAAACTCTAATTGGTACACTAAAACTCTAATTGGTACACTAAAACTCAGCTTTGATAAAATATAATAGTAGTAGTAAAATGCTATTTGCCCGTACATCGACACAAGGGGGCGCCACCAGTCTTGTGACGTCACTTCCGGTTCCCTGCGCATGCGCACAATACCGGATATTAATAAAGGTGCGGAAGTGACGCCACAAGACTGGTGGCGCCTCCTGGTGTCAATGTGCGGGCAAATAGCCTTTATGGATATTAATAATGGTGTACAGGGGTTAACGATCACTTCCGGCTCACGTGACAGCCCGGAGTTATCTCCTCCTAGTTCCAGTTTTCGCCACCAGGGCAATGAGGGACCAGCCTCGAACGCAACTATAATGTGAACTTTCAAGATGGCGATTTTCAAAATGGCGACCGCACAACGTTCGTCCTAGGGTGCACTCCACACTTGCCACGATTTCGCACGAAGTGGCCCCTCCCTGATTTTACAATAAGGAAGGTCGCCTGTTTTTGACAGCATGGTAATTCTTCTTCCCTTTCTAATAACTGATATCTATAGTATCACCTGGACGTAACCATTTCTTCAAAAGGGGGTATAACATTTGCTTGCCGATCGCACCTACACGTCACTACAGAGTTAATCGTTTCCGGAATTGAATATCTGGCAGGCCAAAATACTCATATTTTCGAGAAACGGAAATGATGATTTGTTTATGGCGATAAAATTTTACAAAAAACGAGTAGGTCGACCCCCTGTTTTATTCGCCTTTTCAAAATGCCCGTTGGAAGGAGAAACATTCACATGTCTAACAAAAATCATGTCGTTTGCTTTCTCTGGATGGTGGGTCGAACTTGACACATTTTATGGAGTTTTTAGAAAAGTTGAAGAAGGTTTAAGGAGGGTTGCACGTCTTTCCTTTTCAATTTAAATAGCTCACTTGTCTTCTGGAATAATGGCATGAGTGTTCGTTTTTGGAAAATATATACTTTTACTGGAGTTTTATTGAAGATTTTACATATATTTAAGGCCGAAGACCCGAACCCATGTCTATTTTGAACCGCACATCATTTAGGTGTGGAATGCACCCCTACGTTAGTCCCGAAATGTACGTCATCAAGCGGGGTCCCCGACAATATCGCCAGCACTATGACCAGCATAACGTCACAATCACGTGACCTCCGCAGCGCCCCCTATCGGAAGTACGTCAATATGCTAGAGTTTAACCTTGATGTTAGGTCAAACGGACCTCAAAATAGTGCACGGGGGTTAAAGGTCACTTCGGCGCAATTTAACCTTGGTTAACTACGGTATAAAAAGAAACCCAAACTCGCAATGTTGTATGAAAAAACACATTTTATAACAGAGAACACAACATATATTCCCCTTATTATAACATTTGAAGTCCAGTGGAATATCCGCAGTGTAAGATGTGGGTCACATCCGAGGGAACAAAAAAGTAGGTCAATAAGCGCCCAAATCACCTTCCCCTTGGTTAGTGGGAACCTCCACGTGCCCTCCCCGTGACGGCCCCAAGTTTAAGTGCACAAAGGTCAATACGCCCTCTGATGCTCTTCTATAATGGTCAATAGACCTTTATCTGCCCTTCCAAAGCATCAATGGAATGCACGTCATCAAACAGGTTCCAAGACAATATCGCCAGCACTATGCCCAGCATAAATGACAAGTGGGGAACCCTCAGTTTCTCCAGAGCTCAATACACGCGGGTCGGTCCGTATTGGTAGGGAAAAAAAATACATGAAACCATGGGAAGTAAGACTTCTAGTAATAAACATAATCTATAGGTGCTGTTATTATGACGATTCTAGGGTCACTGCGACCCCAGGGTCGAGCGTTTATTGTCCAGTATATCTCCGCAAAAAATAAACATACAAAATGGCGGCGCTGGCTGTGGAGATTCCATTTTGAAATCACGACATCGATCGTGCTGCCCTCTGGAGGCAAGGAAGGCAACTCTGACTGGGCGAACCCTCTGTGGCGCAATTCCGGGTCACCTCCCCTGATTCGCGCATTTGCATCTATACGGGGAATGCCTGTATGGGGTATCCGGGTGGTCATTTTTTTTCTTTTGGATTTTACTATGGGTGTGGGATCTTGTTTTCTTCGTCTCGAAATGTAGAACACGATGGGAAGGGTCCAGAAGCTAAGCGGTGAAATTTGTTGAAAAGTTCACGGAGGTCTGGATAGGCCCATACTGGCTCAGTGGACAATGTTGAACCTAAACATGCTCATTGCGGTATGAGTTGTGAGATCTTGTTTTTTCACGTCTCACCACGTAGAACACGACGGGCGAGGTCCCGAAGCGATTGGTTGAATTATTTTGAAAAAGTCCCTACGCAAACGTAGGGGGTGAATAGTGCTGGGTGGACGTTTTGGGGTCTAGGTGAGCCCCTAGTGGTTCGATTGGATCGAGTGAGGTGTCATGCTGAAGCACTCGTGAGGGAGCATCTAACTGGATTGGTGTGACGTGGAACTAACGTCATTCTGCGCATACGCAGTAGACAAAGTTTTTGGAAATAGACGTTTTGAGGCTGAGAGGGGCCCCTATTGGTCCGATTGGGTCGAGTGAGGTATCAATGTGTAGCATACGTGAGGGAGGATCCGACGGGATGAGTGTGATGTTGAACTGACGTCAGTCTGCGCGTCCGCAGTAGAAAGTGTATGGAAATAAACGCTTTGGGGCCGAGAGGGGTCTCTAGTGGTCCGATTGGGTAGTATGAGATGTCATCGTGAAGCATTCGTGAGGGTCCGTCCGACATTCTCCGTGACTTTACAGTTTATCATATTGGGGTCATTTTGAGCCTATTTAAATAACCCCCGGAGCAGACGGTCATGGATAAATTCAAGATGGCGGAAACGTGGGATAACTGCAAAGTGATGTTTTTGTCACATTTCTTCAAAATTTCTGATTTTCCGCGATGGGAAGTGGGCAAAAATTATTTTAATTCACATCACATTAATATTTACTAATTTATCATGCACCACCAAGCTTCAGGAGGTAAAAGCATTTTGAAAAAGGTATTGCGCCACTATTTCTAAAAATTTTTGGCGTTGAATGCATGTGATATTGGAATTACAACACATATAAGGGAAATGGGAAGAGGTGCCGACATACTGACTTCGTCATATGACTTCACAGAATAGTCTTCTGGTAAACCTGTTATAAAGCACATACTAAGAATCTAACGATTCGTGAAATCTGTTGT